>NMRB01003347.1:45653-67002 GCA_002633025.1 Notospermus geniculatus | reverse complement strand
GCAGTCATTTGTTGGCATCCTCGACTGTTCGGGTCTATTTTTTTGTACGAAAACACATAACGTTTCTTCTTGATATGCCTTTTCTGAGAAAAAAAAAGGAAAAAGAAAACAAGAGAAAATGGAAAAATAGAAAAAAGGAAAAATCACGAGTGAGACCAAGCGAGTTTCGAACCTTCGACCTTCAGGTTGATGAGCCGACATCCTGTGCACTACGCTAATCAACTGACTGCAAACATGCGGAGGATATTTGTTACCTGGTTCAAGGCAATGCATGTAACTCGACGTTTAAGCCAAACTTCGCGTACTGTTTAGCAACCCAGGCTCGATAAATGGACATTTTCTTCTGAAAATCACTTGTTGGTGGCTCCCTACCGCAAGCACCCTCCACCACACGCCACTGTCTCCCCTGCCAGCTGCTCTAAGAGCGCTGAGCTAGACGTGCGTCCAAGACTACGCTTTTACTGCATACACAGCAGTTAGCTGTGCAAATAAACAGTTCGATGCCTTTAACGCCGTCTTAATCTTCGTTCGAGGCATAGCCTGCTCCCAATGACAACTTTTCGGTGCCTTTTTGCGACGGCGGCGAAGGCGAGTCGGAGGACTCCATCTTCGTCTACTGTTTGCATAATTAATGGAGTCTAATTAGGCCTTAATTTTCATTGGTCCATACTGATCGGTGGTCATGAATATTCACTAATGTTTGCTTGCCATTTAAGACTAATTTCTGGGTATTCGGCAAGCATTTGCTTGCCAAATAACCACTTCCTTTTCTTTATGGGAACTTCCCAAGTTTATTTAAAGCTGAAGGGGAATTCCAATGACCTACTTGTAATAAACAGCGGCTGATAAGCAGATACACGGTACAGATAGGACTCATGTGAGCTTACAACTGTCATGACTGTATGAATCCGGGTCATCTTCGCTTCAACAAATAGTATCGTATTTAGTCGGCATTCATTATCAGTTGTCACACTAGGCCTACCATTCCCGTGAATCTGAACCCAGGGCCGGATCCAGGATTGACAGAAAGGGGGTGTAGCTCGACGGAGGGGTGCGCACCCATTTGACAATATCTGATGCATTTCCCTGGCATCTCAGAGCAAAATACTCAGTGTCACATGGGGAAGGTATCAGGAGGACACTTTCACTTCGGACATTTGACCCTGGATTTTGCCCCCTCCCCCGCATTTAGCACTGTATGACCTCTACATGTATGTCGTTTTCACTCCGAAGTTTTCCTCCTGAAACACCGCTTAGCTATTCTTCACTATTCGGGATTTCTACGGCAGTACTCTGCGTAATGGATTAGGCCTACTCCCTGCCTGCATGGATGGCATCACCAGTATCCGGACACTCACCCCGCAGGCCCCCTCCCGACATAGGACTTCTACCCCTGGACATTTACCCCCGTAGGACTTTTGCCCCACTAGGACATCTATCCCCAGACGGAAGTCCTATGGGGGATGTGCAGGGGGATGTCCTGTGGGAGTAAACAGACCTGCCAAGGGTGTTTTATCAGCTTGCTTGAGGTTTACTAAGATTTTGCTGGAGAATTGGTCATTTTTGGGATGCAATGCTGGAGGTTTAGAATATTTCCGAACACAATTTAAGTCTGAAGATTTGGCTTGAAATTGGATGGATTTGAATTTCATATTCGACTTCTTCGTCAACTGCATAATAGTGACTATATGGCCGCCCTGTCTCGGATAATCTGGCAGCACTAATGAAATTCACGTGCTCTACTGTCGAAGATATTGCTATCAAAAGGGGTAGACTAAGTAGAAAAACCTGGAGCTTTATGACACGCATGTTGTTTGATCTTCAAAATCTGACATTTCTTGGGGAAGTGATCCGAGTACCAGGGTTTTGTTTCAGCTTATTAGCTAATTAGTACGTTCTAAGACGCGTCTCATTCCATTCCTTTTGTCTGATAGTCCCCGCAGGTGCCTTCATTTTCGTCATATAACTTGTACTTTTATGGTATTTTGACACATTTTGTTTACAACGTCTGACCACGTTCCAAAAATTCACAATGCCAGCTGGCCCTTAACTCGTTTTCTGGGTGGAGTGTCATCGCCACCACGAGCTGCGGCAGGTTCATCATCGTCATGACCATCAGAGTAGGAGCTATTGTGCACCAGCTTGCTGTCCGTCAGAGCTTGGTTGTGGTTTGATGATTTTGGCGCCAAGCATGTAATGATCGTCTGTTCAGCATGATTCAGATAACGACCGATAGATGCCGGCGTGTGTTATAGTCAGTTTTGAACTGCAAAACCGTTGCAGATTTTTTTCAAGAAATTACGTTTCGCCTGAATGCGTGAGAAAGCACTGACCTTGCGGGAGTGCGGGAGAATGGGTCCAAATGCGTGAGACTCCCGCGAATCGCGTGAGACTTGGCAGGTCTGAGTAAATGTCCGGGGGCACAAATCTAGGGGAAAATGTCCTAGAATCGGCACCACCCCTACCCGTCCTGGGGAACGTTCACTGGTCATTTGCTGGAGGATGTTTTGACACGAGATAAAATGTGAGGTACGTGAGTAGTGACAGCTATATTTACACATCGTGAACTGATGGTTTGTAAATAACACACAGTTGATGTAGATCGAAATAGCAGCCGAAGACAAAACAATTTACACCAAATTAACAAGACATTTTTGAAATGAGCAAGTTGTTTTTTTTACGTGTAGAATTTTCGGTTCCCCATTCTCATGCCAGATTGATGATGGAAAATTATTTTGCTTGCTATCACAAAGGTTCAAATACTACTATAAGTACCGGTACATGTATAGTATTTCCACCGTTATATCAACTACATACCAGTTGATATACATGTACAATCTCGGTCAGAAGTTATAAACCACTAACTGGATATTTGTAAATTACTCCGTGATCCCCCGATATTTTTTCACCAACTTTTGTCACATGGTAGTTAGACCATTTGTTCATCATTTGGCGTAATGATTGTTCTCATCACCTCAGACTGCTGTTCGCTTGACTTGAAAGAAAAGTGCGAAAATCCCAACAAAGTTGCCATTTTTAAGTTAAAAAATCAAATATTTTGAAAATTTTTGATGGTGATATCCATCTATGCAGACACTGGAAGATTTTACAGGTGAAGATTTTCAGGAAATGCGGAGTTTCCGAAAATCCCAATCCGACCGGCAAACTTCGAACTGCGGTAAAATCGAAGTCAGTCCATTGATCAGAAAAATCATTGCGCCTAATTACAGACAAATGGTCTAACTTCCATGCATAAAAAATTGGTGAAAAAATATTGGAGGATCGCGGAGTAATGTACAAATATCTGGTGGTTAATAACTTCTGACCGAGATTGTACGTTGTAAGCACAATGTGTACAGTCATGTATAAAATATAATGCTGAATTTTGTCATTTAACGCAAACTGCGTTACTATACATGTAGGCTAATTAAGAAAAAATGATATTCGAGCTTGCATTGCCATTGAAAGCTGCATGCATGATTCGCACTCAGCAAAGCTTTTTCCGCACCATGAACAAACGACTAAATCTGTCTGATGTTGCTGAAAACCAACTTCAGCATGGTCGCTGTGGTAGCCATATTGATAATCGGACTAACCCCTTTTCGAAAGAAAAAAACTTCCTATTCAATGTCGCCGCTGTGCTGGCCATTCAAAATTGGAACAAGCATATTTTTGAAAGAACCCTTCCTCTAGTCCCCCTGCGACATTACGTGTGCCCCCCCCCCAAAAAAAAATCAATCTTCGAAAGGGGATGTTCGTTTTCGTCAGTTGAGGAATCTGAGTTGTGACCCTTGAGAAAATGGAGAAGGCTACGAAGCTGCAAATTGCAGCAATTGTTCTGTACAGCACAACAAACAATCCCTGCAATAGGAGCAGTCAGCCGCGCATATTGCTAACAGATGGCAGCACAGTCTTAGCGGACCAAATGTACAGGAAATCTATTATGATCGCTGCTCGATCGATAATGACTGGGTCCGCTAGATGCATTGAATTGGACCCTAGTGACACCTAGTGGTCAACTCGCTGACAGCTCCTATTTGCAAGTGCATAGCTTTTTGGTTTTCCCACAGATCACAACTCAGATTCCCCAAGTGACGAAAACGAACAACCCCTTGTGCAAAAACAGAGCTGGACGATGCCGAACGAATCCGACGTCACAGGTAACGACCTAAAATTCCCCAGCTTCGTTAGAAGCGGAGCCATCACAATGGGTTAATCACGGTGAGGCACGAATATAATCCCCATGCAGGTTGAGGGCTCATTGGGATCGTAAAAAATATTGGGATGCACTCTTACTCCATGTGTTGCGGCAAATGGTAAAAAACTTCTTCATATCACCTGTCCCAAATCAACGAGGAATTTCGAGAAAACCTCATGACAAATGCTGATGTCAGTACTTGCGCCACGACGGAAGCGTCGGCATCAAATTGTGGTCAGGTCGGAAAAATGAAAATGTGTGCGCTTATCGTGTAACAGGCGCCATCTGCGCGCAGGGAATCGTAACTGAAGTCAGGTCAACACCCGTCGGGATCATGATTCGTCGTGGCGCAGCAGTTGAACATGTTCAACTCTTGCGAATAGAGTTGTTGTCTATTCATGACTGTTGAAGGTCCCAAACTGTTGCTGTATATTGCAAGCATTGTCATCCCACAGTGAACTGTTCGAAGTGCCCAACAGTTATGAATAGACAACAACTTTAATAGAGTTGTTGTCTATTCATGACTGTTGAAGGTCCCAAACTGTTGCTGTATATTGCAAGCATTGTCATCCCACAGTGAACTGTTCGAAGTGCCCAACAGTTATGAATAGACAACAACTTTATTCCTGATCTTTTCGATCGGCGACTGACCCCGATCGTCGCAGATGGGACACAACTGCAGTCATGTCACACCATATCAGAGACTGATTTGTTCCGCGTTGTCGTGCCTCAGACACAAAGTGATCCGGAAAAGTCAGTCGTTCCTGTTGTGTGCCAGCGCAAGGTCGACCTGACATCAGCATTACAATAGGATGATTTACCAGCCAATCCTAACATGCTTTTAAAGGACGACAACTAAAGAGTGTGATGATCTCCTTTCTGNCCGATAACAATGGCCGTGTTGAAAACTAATATAAACCCACATGGTAACAACACATAGCGGAGGCTATCCGTGATTTGATCAACAAAAACATGATGGTAGAAACAATTAGATCCTCCAACTTCGTAGTAATTCACCATAAGGATGGCGACGTGTAGGTTGCTCAAGAGACTTAAGAGGAGTATTATCAAAATAGCACGCTTTCTGTTCCGACCCGAGGGTAACATGCGTTTCAAAGGAAACCAAACAAAAACTGCTCTTTCTAACGTAAACCTAACGAGACACAACGACGACAGGGTAGCACAGAAGTAAAACATAAATCTAAAGAGCTTGCAGATTATGTCCGATATACCAAAAAGATTGATGTGATTCACCCCAAAGACATATGACATGCTCCGCCGCAGCCATTCTGGTAACGAGTGGAATACCAATACCCCAGCATCGCCAAGCGTCACCACCGAGAAATACTGCACCGTGGGATCGCCGCTCTGCTTCGACCTCCAGAACACGACAGCTGAGAGAATGTTACCGAAAAAACCCACCAAGATCATGGCAAGAATGGCGTATCCTTGGAAGTAACCGAAAATATCGAAGATGGTTTGGAAACTGCCATCAGTTGGGATTCGTAATGACACTCCGTCCATTCCTAACCGATGCTTTGTTGGTCTAGAAAGATTTCCACATCAGGAGGATGAGAACCGTAAATGGTGACAACTATATTTACACTGATATTAATAGAAAGATTGGCGAACTCAGTGTGAAATTTTCTTGTTCAAACAACACTTCCATGATTTTGTACAGAGACGCGACGTATTTAGCCCTAACGACAAAATTTTGAACAGATGGAGTGACTGACTGACGCTCCTGGTTACTTGACCAGCTCTGCTGACCTTCGGTCAGCTGAGGTAAAAATATTGAATGTAAATACAGGTAACAAGTCTAGCGATGTTTAGAGAACTAGGTGATTTTAGGGGGTCATGTCTCGCCGTGGACTTTACATCCCTGGGATACCACCAATACCCATACCCAGACTTCCCCCTTAAATCAGAAGGCATTTCCGTGGAATGTATATAACACCATCAGGAGACTGTGCCTTTAAATGTTACCGTTCAGTCAGAATACCCGCTATCAGAAGACATCCGCTTTGGTAGTCATGCCCACAAGTACGACATTCAGGGCCGTATGCACCAAACGAAGATTATCTTGAACATGTTGAACTCAGGTTGAGCTACAACATTTCCATTGTTACATCATGCCCTGGCAAACCTGAACAATTGAAAAGTTGTCGCTCAACCTGAGTTCAAGATGGGGTCATCCCTATGTGTCCCGGGTTCTATGCGTCCCGGGTTCTATGTGTCCCGGGTTCTATGTGTCCCCAGTTCCATGCGCCTGCTGTCTCAGTTATGATTGGCCTTGTCCTCATTTTGTTCTCAAGTGGAGTCGATGAACACATATCTTAATAATCATGGATGTATTTATTAACTAAAATACATCAGCGTTAGTATTCATTATGAATTCTGATACATGTTATAACGGTTGGAAACATCACTAAAAAATGTGGATTAAGAATGTGAAAGCCCTCTGGTGGAGTGTGAAGCTACGTGGTCATTGCCGTGGTAGCCTTCCAACCGTTATCATATGCATCAAAATTCATAATAATGTTGTCCATTGGCTCTTCACCAGGGCCTGTTTCATAAAGTGACTTTAAACTAATGGTACCTTTAATCAAATGGTGAAAATGCATTGAGTTAATGGTACAATTAACTTAAAGTCACTTTATGAAACAGGCCCCTGGTTTTTTTCTTCAGCATCACCGTATCTCCTGCTTTTTGGAAGATTAAAAGTCGCATTAACAAAAAACACGTAATTGTACATTAATGCTAACGTTGATTTATTTTAGTTAATACATACTTTATCCATGATAATACATACTTTATCCATGATGATTAAAATATGAGTTCGTCGACTCCACTTGAGATTGAAATGGCGACAAGGCCAATCATAATTGAGACAGACGCATGGAACTGGGGACACATAGAACCCGGGACACATAGAACCCTGCATACAAAAAACTGTCTTAGGGACGCATAGAACCCGGGACGCAAAGAACCCGAGACACATATAACCCGGGACGCAAAGGACCCGGGACACATAGAACCTGGGACACATAGGTACGCTCCCGTTCAAGATGTTCAAGATAATCTTCGTTTGGTGCTTACGGCCCTTAATGTTTGCCTATTCAGGCCAGTGGGTCAAGAAACTTCGGCATAGGCCTAACACATGAACGGCTGCTTCAAGATCAAGGCATAAAATACCCCTAATCCACCGATCAAACTAATCCGAATCGCTTCCTTCATCCTTGCGAAAAAAACATAGGTATTATCCGAGGGGGGATAGGTATCTCATCTTCCCATACACGATTCGATGGCTAAAATGAGGCCTCAAAGGGGTCAGTTATTGCACCACGCAGAGGTAATAGAAAATCAAAAATAGGAANCCCAGACTTCCCCCTTAAATCAGAGGGCATTTCCGTGGAATGTATATAACACCATCAGGAGACTGTGCCTTTAAATGTTACCGTTCAGTCAGACTACCCGCTATCAGAAGACATCCGCTTTGGTAGTCATGCCCACAAGTACGACATTCAGGGCCGTATGCACCAAACGAAGATTATCTTGAACTCAGGTTGAGCTACAACATTTCCATTGTTACATCATGCCCTGGCAAACCTGAACAATTGAAAAATTGTCGCTCAACCTGAGTTCAAGATAATCTTCGTTTGGTGCTTACGGCCCTTAATGTTTGCCTATTCAGGCCAGTGGGTCAAGAAACTTCAGCATAGGCCTAACACATGAACGGCTGCTTCAAGATCAAGGCATAAAATACCCCTAATCCACCGATCAAACTAATCCGAATCGCTACCTTCATCCTTGCGAAAAAACATAGGGATAATCCGAGGCATCTCATCTTCCCATACACGATTCGATGGCTAAAATGAGGCCTCAAAGGGGTCAGTTATTGCACCACGCAGAGGTAATAGAAAATCAAAAATAGGAAAAATACGACTAAAGGTGCCTCTCCACGTGAGAGTTTTCTCGCAGAAGTTGGCTCACAATGGGCAGGCAATTCACCATTATTTGTTCCTCACGGCTTACATTCGGACCAATGACATAAACAATTGCTCGCAGTTGAGTTGTCCATAGAGAGCCAACTTGCGCTACAACATTTCCACCAGGGACCCAGGGACCCTAGAAGCAGCTTGCTATTGGGCTACTAACAGTACTCCCACTATACAACAGGTGGCGCTAGTAACCATGAACTCATGAACTGTAAATCAAATGCTCACACTGATGAAATTTCACTTCAAAATTGATGCCCAAGTTGGATCCTTATGCCACCAATTCTGTGTTAGTAATCATATCAATATGCACTATGTCACGAGTTCTAGGGTCACGTAGACTCATTAAGTTTGGGAGGTCCTCATGACGCACGCTAGAGCCAAAGAAGCGAACAAAGGAAGACAAGTTCCCAAATGGGGGGGGGGGGGGCTACAGGTGTTCCATCATATTATTGCTAACTCAGTAACTGACAGTAACATAGTCGAATATGATGCTGTCACGAGTTCTAGGGTCACGTAGACTCATTAAGTTTGGGAGGTCCTCATGACGCACGCTAGAGCCAAAGAAGTGAACAAAGGAAGACAAGTTACCAAAAAAATAATATATATATATTGAAACTTGAATTTTACAGTTCTCAGGGCACCGGTTACAGGTTACTCACGATACCCTCAGTCCACAAATACACAAACTTCCACGTCAGGCTTTCCAAGATCAGTCCTCCACAGTGAAACGGCCGTCACCGCTATGCATCGGATGTCCTCCGCATGTTCCGCCACTGGTGTACGACCTTGAATATTACCACGAGCTGTCGGCCATCTTGGCCCCGCCCCACACGTGGGCGCCGCTTATACGGACATCAACGTTGGGCAACTATGCCCCGGAACCAAACTTAAACTTGAACCTGTAAGATCCAAACAGCAAAATAAACACTATGCCCTGAATATTTTACGCCTAATAAAACACCGGGAACTCGACCAAATACGGTGCCACATAGTGTACTTACGGTTGCGTTCGATAAAGTGCCGCTCCAGACAAGTCGTTGGAGTATATGGTTTTGCCAAGATAGCAAAGTGAAATAGTGGTTGCTTAAAGGACCATTATGGACGGGCACTCGATTCTACAGACGCCCACTCCGATCCAACGACCACACCATACGATCACGCACACGGTCGTGACCGCTACTAAACAGCTAAAACGAGTACCACGAACAACGTTCGCAGTCGCCTTTTCTAGGCTTCGTCAAACACAACTAGACTCAGTGACCAATAGAATTCGCCAACAACTTGTCTGTTTCGGCAACCGCCAATAACCGAAAACACTGATACCCGACCCTACGAAGGGCCTATGCTATTGCATAACGAACACCGAACAGGTCCTGTGACCCAGTATGGTAACGCGTAACACGCTATTTACAGACGTTCGTTTCACACGAAACGATTGACGCGTTATCCAACACGTCCTCTACAGAAAAGCTAGTTTATTTGGCAATAACGTAATTGCATAACGAACCGTAGGCCTAGAAGACGTCGTCCTAGGAAACAAAGAGAAACTATGCGCGTACTTTGTGACACAACCCCCTCCTTTGAGGTAATTGCTACAATTACTTTTCTATTCAAATGACACGCGCAGTGCTTGTTACACAGCGGAATTCACCAGACGCACACATTGTATTGGTAATGTCCATTATTGATCATACTACACCACACCATTTTCTTTCTCCACCACAGAGCGACTGAGATAATCGGCAACTACATTGTCCTTGCCCTTGACAGATTTCACACGAAACCTGTAGTCCTGCAAAAATAATGCCCAACGCATTATGCGACTATTCTCAATCTTCGTTTTGTTGATGTAATACAACGGGGCATGATCTGTTCTGAGTTCGAACTCACGCCCATACAACAAGTTCTGCCACTTTTTCACTCCAAACACCAACGCTAAGGCTTCCCTTTCAATCACCGAGTATCTCCGTTCTCTGGGCGATAACTTTTTGCTAGCATACGCGACTGGAAATAGCGTTCCATCATATTCTTGCATTAGGCTTGCACCCACACCAGTACCCGACGCATCGGGGTTTAACTGAGCACTTCTATAGGCTAAAGATATTTCCTTAACATTACCTACCTGATACAAATTGCAGTGAGCAAACACGACACCCATGTAGGCCTAAAACATGTAAAACGGTCGTCATCTTTCCTCCTGCATTACATTAAAATCGCCCAATATTGTCTATAGAACCAATAATGCCGAATTTGGCGCTCGGTTCTCAACTCAATATTTTAAAAAATTTTAACTGATCGTGTGATCCCTCGATCCTCGTAGTTACTAGGATCAAAATACCTACAAACCTCGCTTATTATGATAGTTGTTACTTGCCATACAATTATTCACAAAAAATCTGTAAATATTTTTCCATTAAACAAAGAATGTTAAGCTAGTCACTTGGGACTTATTTTATTCCTACGCTGTAATGAGGTCGCGGACGTACACGTCGGCCAAATCTGGCCGATGTGATGCGTTCCACGGCGACACAGGTCTGTGCAAAAGCAGTCTCACGCAAGCAGTCTCGCGCAGCCTGTGTGTACACAATGTTTCCTACGTGGATAAGCAGCATGCTATCCCGGCATGCAATGTAATTCCCAGATCTCCATGTAGGTCTTTGTTCTCAGACACATTCTGCTAGACAAAAGTGGCCGGATAGCGCCGTCGGTTAGGGCGTTTGGCTATTTCTTCTACTGTACACTAATCCGGCGGGCGCAGGTTTGGGCGGGTATTGGTAAACACAGAAATCAAGAAATGAAGAAATCGAGAACTCCCAAGATCGATTAGTTAGACCTCTGTCTTTCGACATTATTCAGATCGCACGTCTAAGGCCATATAAATAAAAATGTTTGATTAGCATCTTTCCACTCTCAACTTTTGACAAGTCGGGAGTTTTTAAAAATGTTTTATTGAGTTTGAGGATGCAACTTAGTATGGTAACCACGGTAACCATCTTGATGAGGCCGAATTTGATTGGATGATGGTGTGTGGTGATGTACACCCCTCCGCATTAATTTATCTACACCTCATCTTTTTGAATATCTTGTGAACAAATTGACCGAATTTGATCGTGTTTGTGTTATATGAAATTTCAATGCCTTGGTCAAATAATTACAGCGGTTTTGAGTGATTGCTTTTACGACAACATTATGTAGTCAGCTGTCAAAAAAAGGCTGCAAAATCAACATTTTTTATTTTGTGTGAAAATCTTCTGATTTCTGCGATACATTTTGAAAACACTCATAAGAAATAGTCCTGTTAAAGTTCCATTTGGGAAATCATAACAGTTTTTGAGAAAAAAGGTTTTTCCCCAGAAGCTTTGCTGTGACCTGATTGCAATGGTTGACACAGTCCCTGTTTAGACTACCACCACGTCATGAATAATAATTTTTTCGTCACGAAACCGTAACATGTGACCAGTGGATCATGTTAATAATTGAGTTACGTGACCAAATTAAGCAGATGACTCGTAGGTTTATGAATGAAAACTCAATTCTTTATGTGAACCAATGGTCAATTGAAATACCCGAATTCAAGTAAACAGGCCAATAGGCCTCAAACCCAATAGGCCTTAGGTCAGTCAGTCAAGATACTCGGGCGATCACAAAATTTTCTCGGACGAGGTATAAGCCAATTGACTATGAATAAGGACTTTAAAAAACAAGCCTTGCGATTGGGTGCTTACTGACTAGGGGACCATGGCACAAGTCAAACTTAGTGTCATGAATTTGGCCTTCGGAAGCCATTGAAAAACGTCCATATCATCAATAGTGCTGAATAAATTTACCCAGGAGTCTTGAACGTTAGTTGGGGTGTCGATATTTTTGGTGTGTGGGAGGCGAATGTCGATGGCAGTCAGCTGCCCTGCATTCAGAGAGATCAAGCATGAAGGTGCCACCCTCTTGAATCTGTTCATGTGTGAAGAACAGCGAAATACCAAATTGGAGTATGCAAAATGTACACCAGTTGTACGCCATGTTCATGAGATCAACTGACTTCGACCTGACAAGGACAGAAACATGTGTACAACACTGTGTATTACACACACCACATGCATTTCATTCCCCATCCTAGTTAGCATGACACCATTCATAATTGCATTTCACCTAACGCATTCAGAGAAATACCTTCAATATCATTTCATGATAATTTAAAATTCACCTCAGCTAAACGTGAGACGGACTTCGATAGAAAAAGTGCACAATAAAGGCTTTGAAAGACTGACTCTGAGGCACAAAGGAACAATATTTGATAAAGATCTGTAGGCTATATTGAATATCCGTTCCGGGCGCTCAGGGTGTAGGTGGTAACGTACAAATAAACGGGAAAGACATTTCGACATTTTCAACCAGACGGATAGCACTTGATTTTTCACGTCAAAAGTCTCTTTCGGTAAGTTTTTAATCTTTGACTCCTTAGTCAGGTGATAGCCACAGCCAGTGAAATTCATAACCGAATATTAAGCAGAATTTTACGGAAAATTATCAAAAGTTTCTTGGGTGTAAATTCGGTTGCGACATACATCCTGGTGTAAACTGGAATCCCCTCTTCACCAACTAATCACCTCAATAGGCGTGTCACCGGCTTGAATATCTGGGTGTGTTTCAAAAAGTGTTCCGTCCGACACCAAAAAAATTTCACCATTCTTTTGTCTACCGGTGAAAGGCTGTTTCTTGAAACTCTACAATATTCATGTCAGATCCAGGAGTCTTGAACGTTAGTTGGGGTGTCGATATTTTTGGTGTGTGGGAGGCGAATGTCGATGGCAGTCAGCTGCCCTGCATTCAGAGAGATACTAGTGAATAGTCTCTCTGAATGCAGGGCAGCTGACAGGAATCTGTGGCTATAAGTATTTAGGCCATTCTGTTTATACTACTGGCAGGCTGACATGTTTGGTGGATTTCCTGGCTGTAAAAGTAACATCGGAGATCGCTGATGCATGTGAATAAATACACATACATGTACAGTGCCAAAAATGAAAAAGAACCTTAACTCAAACATGGGAGGATTCGGACAAATGAAGGCTAAACTGAAGCTACACGGCTGGATTCATCACAGACATTAGGCCTATAGTGTGGGTGAAGTCCGACGCGTGGATAGGCCTACGGTCCTACAGGCTCTTGTTTTGTGGGTGATTTATAGGCGGTTGGTAACCGTAGGATAGGCCTAAGTTGGCGTAGGCCTATGCCGAAATAGTATGAACGTTTGTAGGTGAAATACTAGTATAGTGATTGAAGTTTCCTACTAACTTATCCCTATAGTTTGAGGCCTTGAGGGGTGGCAGTGAAACACAGTTGTGTAGGATTTTTTATTGGGCGATGACACTGGAAGACGTCACCACTGTGCCCAACAGCACATGAATTGGGGCTAATAATAAGAATAGTTGATTGTAATATGTTGTGAATTTTATTATGAAAATATAAATGTATTAGATGGAAAGAAAACGGCATTATGCCCGAAAATAGGGAGGGAGGCAGGAGTGTTGTGGCCAGTCAAGTGACCCTAATCAGTTGTGTTCATGTATTCAATGCCTGACGCGGAGGTAGTTAAAGTTGAAAGACAAAGGGCCGTATGCAGGGGTCATGGTTTCATTAAGTCTGACTGTTCGTAATGCTTCCAGCATAGAGAAAGTTAAGCCATGCTTTAGGCTGAAGAGCGATCCGTGAATATAGCCCTTAAGCCTAGGTGACAAATGCGCCGGGCCCGTACGATTTTCCCCACTCAGCGGGCTGCTACGGATTTTACAGACTGAAACTCGGATCCAAGATGAATCATCTTAAATCGCCTCAATAGATAGGCGGAAAGTAGGCTGGATGAAACTGGGCACCGTATAAATTAGCCAAAATATCTGTTTCTACTCACTGTACGGGCCCCGGAGCGGATATGTGACTGGGGCTCGGACGAATGTGACATTTACTTGCTGTTGACCTGATGTAGAAAATATCAATGTATCGATAGCATCAGAGTTTGCCAACATGGTTTACCACATGGGCTGACATATTGCAGTATTTCATTTTATGTGAAACGCCCCCTGGAGACTCTAATGGAGGTGAAATGATGCGCCATTTTGTTTCCAAGGAGAGTTCACAATGGGTTATATTCAGAGGAAATTTTCAGTGTCTAGCTATGATAGTTCTGGAATGTCTGGCATAGTTTGACAGATGGAGTGAAGGACGGACATGTGACACTACTGACTAGTTGTTTGAGTAGCTGTGCGGACATTTGATTAGCTGAGGTAACAAATACAAGTATTGCTAAATACAGAAGTCATAATCGCATTAGAAGAGGAAAGTGATAACAGTTACACTGTGACAGACCAGTACAGTAGTCAAACATTCCAAGTACATTTATACAGGTCAATTCAGCAGCGATATATTATTCTAAGAAGAGGATGAAACTGGCTGGCTGGCAAGAGTTTAACTGCCAGAAGTAGTACATGAAGAAAGTTTTGCAAAATACAATGACTGGCAGTGGTAAGTATATACAGTAGTCATAATCTCATGACAAGACGAATGCGCACACAATTACACCCAGATCAGTACCCAAACATTCAAAAAGTCTACAGTTAGATGTCAGCAGCCGTACAGTTAGATGTCAGCAGCCGTAATATTATTATAACAAGAGGAAATCGGACATCTGGCAACAGTTTAACCCCTGCAAGTAGTACATGAACCAAATGTGCAAAAATACACATACTGGTATGTTGTTACCCACAGTAGCTTGGAATCTTGGCAACTTTTCAAAGTACAGAGGGTGATATCTGTGCTCGTGAGGCAAACGTTTAACCACCACAAGTAGTACATGAAAAAATTAAGTGAACTGTAAGGTTTACCTTTAGCTATTGTTTGCAGGGGAGAATACAAAAGCTTAAAAAGTTGACCTTAGAGTTAGGGGGCTTCTAGAATAAGGGCTAAGCACTTGTACTGGTAAGTACAGTAGTGATAATCCCATTACAAGAGGAATCTGCGGACAGTAACACCCCTACAGACCAGTGCCCAAACATTCAAAGTGTACAGTTAAACTTCAGCAGCGCTAATATTATAAGAAGAGGAAACCGGCCATCTGGCAACAGTTTAACCCCCACAAGTAGAACAAGAACCAAGTTTGCAAAAATGCCTGTACTGGTAGTGGTAAGTTCAGTAGTCATAATCCCATTACAAGAGGAATCTGCAGACAGTTAAACCCCTACAGACCAGTACCCAAACATTCAAAGTATAGAGTTAAAATTCAGCAGCACTAATATTATAACAAGAGGAAACCGGCCATCTGGCAACAGTTTATCCCCCACAAGTAGTACAAGAACAAAGTTTGCAAAAACCCCTGTACTGGTAGTGGTAAGCACAGTAGTCATAATCCCATTACAAGAGGAATCTGCAGACAGTTAAGACCCGTACACACCAGTATCGAAACATTCAAAGTATACAGTTAAGCTTCACCAGCACTAATATTATAAGAAGAGGAAATCGGTCATCTGGCAACAGTTTAACGCTCACAAGTAGAACAAGAACAAAGTTCGCAAAAATACCTGTACTGGTAGTGGTAAGTACAGTAGTCGTAATCCCATTAGAAGAGGAATCTGCAGACAGTTAAGACCCGTACAGACCAGTACCAAAACATTCAAAGTATACAGTTAAAATTCAGCAGCACTAAAATATTATAACAAGAGGAAACCGGCCATCTGGCAACAGTTTAACCCCCACAAGTAGTACAAGAACAAAGTTTGCAAAAACGCCTGTACTGGTAGTGGTAAGTACAGTAGTCATAATCCCATTACAAGAGGAATCTGCAGACAGTTACACCCCTACAGACCAGTATCGAAACATTCAAAGTATACAGTTAAACTTCACCAGAACTAAGAAGAGGAAACCGGCCATCTGGCAACAGTTTAGCCCCCACAAGTAGAGAACAAGGTTTGCAAAAGTGCCTGTACTGGTAGTGGTAAGCACAGTAGTCATAATCCCATTACAACAGGAATCTGCAGACAGTTAAGACCCGTACAGACCAGTATCGAAACATGCAAAGTATACAGTTAAGCTTCACTAGCACTAATATTATAAGAAGAGGAAATCGGTCATCTGGCAACAGTTTAACGCCCACAAGTAGAACAAGAACAAAATTTGCCAAAATGCCTGTAGTGGTAGTGGTAAGTTCAGTCGTCATAATCCCATTACAAAGGAAGGAATCTGCACACAGTTAAACCCCTACAGACCAGTGGCCAAACATTCAAAGTATACAGTTAAGCTTCACCAGCACTAATATTATAACAAGAGGAAACCGGCCATCTGGGCACAGTTTAAGCCCCACAAGTAGAACAAGAACAAAGTTTGCAAAAACGCGTGTACTGGTAGTGGTAAGTTCAGTAGTCGTAATCCCATTAAAAAGGAAGGAATCTGCACACTGTTACACCCCTACAGACCAGTACCCAAACATTCAAAGTATAGAGTTAAAGTTCAGCAGCACTAATATTATAACAAGAGGAAACCGGCCATGTGGCAACAGTTTATCCCCCATAAGTAGTACAAGAAGAATGTGTGCACAAACGCCTGTACTGGTAGCGGTAAGTACAGTAGTCCTAATCGTATTACAAGAGGAATCTGCACATAGTTACACTGCTACAGACCAGGCTCTGTATTCATAAGGCCACTGAAGTGTAAGTGTGAGACGTATCATTTGTGTTGAACAAAGGATAAGTGTCATACTAAAAGCCGTGTTGACACTACAGTTTTGATACGAATTGAATGCGCATTAAAAGCCCAATATGTATTACCGGTAACTGTTCAGACTGAGATCGGTTTGGCATTGTGCGAAACTGCTTTAACGAAATCGGTTTGCAAACCGAACTGAATACGTATCAACCAAAGTGTATCAGCACAACTGCGGTGGAAACTGTGTGCCGTTGTATCATATTGTGTGTGAACAAGCCGAAGTGAATTCAATGCGCATTGAGATTGGTTTGAATAGCAGCCTTAAAACGTATTATTTCGATACAAATTCCAGGATACGAATTGGGGAATTTGCTTTCAATTCGTATCCAGTGTGAACACGGCTTTAGACTAAGTGGTTTTATGAACTTAGGGCCAGTAGCCGAACATGCAAAGTATACATTTAAAATCCAGCAGTGATAATATTATAACAAGAGGAAAGTGGTGAGGTGGGCAGAGTTCAATCTGCACAAGTAGTACATGAAGGAAGTTTCCCAAAAACACCGCCGTCACTGATTTATCCTTACAAGCATCCTGTGCACAGCTGTATTAGTTGCATGTAATGTATTGCTCGTGTATTCAGTATTTGATGACTTCACAATGTCAACATCAGTATGTATAAAAAGTGGCCGGATTGTCTGAAAGATGTCTGCGTGACACTACATTGCTAACAGTCACCTTCTTCATAGAGAAATTTACAGAAGGTATTCATTTTGTACATTCGTAGTCACAGTACAGTGGGTGATACCTGGCAGCGAACGCTAACAGTTTAATCTCAGAAGTAATACATGAAGAAAGTGAGGAAAAAAACAAGTGCAGGGGCTTATTTCAGAAAGTGACTTGAAGGTAATGGTATGTGTAACGAAATTGAAAATGCATTGAGTGAATGGTACCATTAGCTTAAAGTTGCTTTAGGAAACAGGCTTTTGGTTAAGAACAGCGGCCATAATCTGATTGTCACGGCTACACACCAGTATTGGAACATTGAGGCCCGTATGCACCAAACGAAGATTACCTTGAACTCAGGTTGAGCCACAACTTTTCGATTGTCACATCATGCCCTGGCAAACCTGAACAATTGAAAAGTTGTGGCTGAACCCGAGTGCATACGGCCCTTAAAGTATACAGGTAAATTCAGCAGTGATAACAAATAACAAGAGGCAACTGCCAGAGGAGAGTGGCAATGGTTTAATCTGCGCAGTTAGCACCTGAAAAACGTTTCCAAAAGTACAAGTTGTGGTAAGTACACTGGTAGAGATGTGGCACCTGAGTGATTACGGACTCTGTTGACATTACTGGCGACTAGTGCTGGGAGTGGGTTCAGTGGGTGGAGGGTGTCTTGGTGGTTGACGTGGTGCCCTGTTGCTTACATTTTGGGTTGTAGTACCTTTACTAGCGGATCGTTGTGGTCTGTGGTTTAGGTCCGGCAATTGGTCAGGAGCATCAGCTGCTTCATTTGGGGGTTGTTGTGCGCCAATTCGTACTTGACAAGGCCTGATAATGGCCATTTCTGCCTGTTGCCTAGCATTAGGAATGACTGGTGGGGAGTACACTGGTGCAGTGCGTAATACTGTGGTCGGTCTGATGGAGGTTAAATGAAATTTCGGCTCCCGAACTTCCTCATCATTGGTCTTGAGCCCTGGCTTGTACCAGCCGGATATGAGCCACTTGATATTCTGTTGTTGGTAGTGTTGAAGGACAGCTTGCACTGCCGCTCTGAAGTCTAACATTGGTATAGGGTTGCTAGTTGTCTGTAAATGAAAGAATGGCAGTAATGAAATGACGAGCCAGTACTGTGTGATGTGGTGAAAGTGTGGTAGAGCGTGGATTTCAGTAATATGTGGAGGCACGCTGAGGACAGAAAAGTCCTGTTTACTGCAATGGTGGAATGAAAGTGATTGGAATGGTTAAGCAGTTGGGTAATCTTTAATTGTACCTTCATTGCAGGAGTTGACAAGAAGTATTGGGTGAATGCTTTGGATTTGAAGGGTACTCTTGTGATGTTCGCCACTGTGGATGAAATACGGCAGGTCAGGAGTCTCGTGCTGATATCCTCAGTTACGAGGGCTGGGCAGGGGCAAAGTTCATCGTGTTGCCCATCACATAAATCTGATGCACATCCGGTGACTATGTTGGCTCGGGTTATCTGAATATCGGCGTTTTTGACAAAAAGTGCTTTTGGCAGTTGCCTGTCAGCGTACTCTGTGACATATGGCCTGGTCTGTTGACCTGTGGTGTTTCTTGTTGTTAAGGAGAAATTGGTGAAGGTGTTTTACCGCAGGATTAGAAGTCGATCATAAGGTTTGTCAAGTTTAGTGGCTTTCCCTGGCTGAGTTGTCTTGCGGGTTTTGGCTTTTTTTATTTTGAGGATTTCAGCAGTCATTCTTGATTCATCAGAGGCGGCGGGGTTGGAGAGGAGTTGGCTAAGAGTGATGTCAGTGATCCTATCATTATTGAAGATGTCGATGGCGCCGGCAACATCTCCGAGTTCGATGTATTGTCCTAGCATGGCTGTACTGGTCTGAAAGAGTGGAAAGGAAGGTTAAGAGGTTGTAGAGAGTGTGGTACATGTATGATAATAACATATACTGTTGGTAGCATTACCTCCATGCAACTATGCAAGATATGTACTATCAAGAATATACAACTGCGAATATGTGGCAAAAAGTGAGTTGAGTAATTTGCATCTGGTGACCATGTAACCGAAGGGATGTTAATTTGTGAAGGATTATCGTATAAACAAGACCATTACAAACAAAATGACACATCCCATAGTTATATGCACTCAGAAATAACCGAGCTACAGAGCAGTTTTGAATGTACCATATTTTCGACAAATTGATATTGTAGTTGATCTCGGGGTCGGGACTCTGACGTATACAACAAATCCATGGTTTCTCCAAAATGAAAAAAAATTATGTATGCCAGTAATATGTCTGTAACTTTATATAAGTTGATGATATGCTAAATACATTGTAATATAATTCAGTCAACCACCGTTAAATGTAAACGCTGGTTATTTGATTAGAAGGCCTACAATTACCGTACGCCCTCTATTATCAGAAAAAGTAACGTAATGCCCACCCTTGTGATTGACTACTAAGTTGAACATTCTTGGTACTTTTTCTTGGTACTATGGATGGCAGGTCATGACAGTTGTATTAAGCAATTATTGTAAGACGAACTGCAGAGAGGGCGGTGAGAAGGTGATGTAGTGAGGGCGAAGCAAAGATATTTGGCTGTGTTTCTTGTCATACCTGGTGTTGTGGCAGGAAGGTGAAGGCTGTTTAATGGATACTGCCGAACTGTTCCCATCGCAGTTGAGGGTATTTGGCATGGAAGAAGTTGTAGACAATCTGTCCATTGGTGAGAATGCTGCGCGTGTCAGGATGGACGTGATCTCCATTGCGTCTGTGCCACATGGCTTCAAATCGTTTACGAGCTGTGATGTTTTCCATATTGTGTGAGGTCCCTGGGAAATTGTAAACCAGTGCAAAACATCGCCATGGTCGCAAGTTGGGATTGTTTGTTAGAGCAGCACCAGCACCACTGTTGTGCTGTCGAAGTCTTCTGTTGATGTTCCCTGTTTCACCAACATATGCAAAATTGTGGTTACGAGTGCTGACTAACATGTACACGAAACCGAGTTCGGGTTGAGGAAAGTGGAACGGCGGTGGTGGAACGGGGTTGTGGTCATGTTGAAGTATCACATCCTGATGGGCTGGGTCTGTAACCTGTAGGACATGTTGAATGTGCTGTATCCAAGGAGGTATGTGTTCCAATAATTGTCTGATGGCAAGAAGTGTGTCAGTGTGGTCATGTGATACCAGGATGATGTTGTTCAGTGTTCGTACTCTACTGAGAAGGACTAGTAATTGTTGACGGTCCCATAGTCTGTACTTGTGGTCCTGTATGGAAATTTGTGTAGCAATTTTGCTGCATGTTTCTCCTAAAGCTCGATGCACCGTGGTGCTAGCGTAGTAAGTAACGCGGTATTGTGTCCTGCGAGCCTTTGTGTTTCCAGCACCAACGAGGATCATTGGAGACGGAGCTGGTGTCAAGTAGAATGTCTGCCAAGCGGGATTGTTGTCTGCATTTGTGGTGTCGATGTTGCGTTCGCCTGGTGGGACTAGGTTGAGGCACAATTTATTGTCTTGTGGTGTTGGGAGTTCTTGTACAACACACAGTTGCCCTTGGGAAAAGCGTGGCAGATGTCTGGTTGGTTTCGAGTTGTTGTAAGTCAATCGCAAGATTTGACCAACAAAGAGGACTAGTGTGCTCTGTTCAGTACAGACCTTGGACAGTTGACGCTGTACTGTTGGACCAGCTTGGGCCCAAATTCCATTAGATGATTCGGCTTCATCATAAGCTGCATATGTTCCTGAGGTAATGTGGCCATCACTGGTTT
>NMRB01003347.1:20500-37062 GCA_002633025.1 Notospermus geniculatus | reverse complement strand
CAAAACATCTGGAGCCTGTGGTGCGACATTGTCCAAAAGTGGGTTTGTTGGCACATGCAACCATGACATACGCGAACTGGCATGCACTGAAGGATGACAAGTTAATATGCAGAGGGCACCTCTTTCATCACAGAAAAGTGCTGGTGCTGCCGTCCACTCCAAGTCGTGATACGGAGTAATCCAATCACTGCGAGCGCCTTGGAAAAATCTTGGGTCAGCATCAACTGTGAAAACTGATCAGATATGTTGGTCAAGTAGTGTAGAGCAGGAACAGCCTGTAATTTCCCACGATGCAGATCATCTGCGAACATGAAACATCCGATAGGGCAGCGGACTGTTGGGTAACAAGTGTCATTGAGAGCTGTTGTGATGGCTCCGAGAGAACCGCTGTCAATTTGATGCTTGAAGGTGGCCAAAGGTGCAGTAATGTCTTGGAAAGCTGGTGGAGTTGTGAGTGCTGCCTGCATTTGTGGACACCATGCGTGCAGCATTGGCAGCCATGAGAGTCGCAAGGTGTCAGGAAAGAAACGCATGAACATGTCGACCTTAGCATATCCAGGTTTGGTGAGGAAAGTCCACAGTACAGCAGGCCATGCATTAGGCCACAAAGCCAATGAAAGTGTTTGGCCACGTTGAACTGGTGCTACAAATGAGTGGCATTGTTGGCAGACAAGTTTGCCGTCAACCATACCAGAACGGTCACCGAACTGCCGTTTGATGATGCGAGCATTGTGGACCTGATCAGCGTGCAGTGGCTGTAAAGTGAGTGGGTAGTGAACTGTCGATGACCGATGGCAAATATCACAGTTGTTCTGCTGCATCGTCGTTGATGTAATTTGTGGCAGATGTAATCATACCTGAAGTGTGAAGCAACAATCTGTATGTGTGCGGAAGCAAATGTGCCAAGGAAAGGATGCAAATTGGTGTGGGGGTGTAAAGGTTAGGGTGGATAAAAAAAATGGCATGCTGAAAATAAGAACTGTATGCTGTGTACACTTCACGTGGACTTCACACTGCTGAAATTTTCCAAACAATCGCAGGGAATGATGTAACCCATTTCCAGAGAAGAATTTCATTGAAATGTTGATGTTGTGCAACGGTGTTAAAAAGACAAGGTGCCAAAATAAAAGAAATGACTTGAATATTGTGATTGTGCAAATACAGTATAGTGGTACGCAAAATGGAAAGGGTTAACTTGCATGCGGGATGGATGGTTGTATCTGCCAACTTGGTGAAGACAACTGGGTTCGTTTCATAAGGTTGAGAACCTATCCAGCTTCTTGGGAAAATTAAAGGAGCTCAGCATCCAAGTTGTAAACAAACTGGTTTGTTTACAAACAGTGGCCAGCAAGCTAGTTTTATTCCTTCGTGAAGGTGGCAGCACCAGTACGCCCCATGATCGTTGGACTGGTGCCTGGTCCAATGCAACTCACTCATGATATGCACGTCAGTACATATTAGCGACAATTATAGTGGCAGCACCGCAGGCGTCGCGTGGATAGAGAACCAGTGAGTGAGTGTTTACAACTTGGACGTGCAGCTCCTTTAATGCCGATGCTGATGTGCCAAGGAAAGGATGCAGTGGTTGTAAAGTTCCATGCAAATCATTATATCATCGACAAGGTGGAAGATTGGATTTGTCAAACTCGAAGTTCAAGCAAGAAAAATAGGGAAAATTTCCCCGATGTTGATGAATGCTGATGCTGATGCTAATATATGTCGAGTTAACAGGATACAGCAAGTGTCTATGTGTGGTGGGTGACTGTAATCAAAGGTGATCATCACAATGTGAATGAATTGGTCTCATTGTCAGGGTCTATTGAGTATGCGAATAAGGCGTACCTATCAGTACTAGGCGTAATCTCCCGGCTAAGAGGGCTGTCCTGGAGGTGTTGTCCGTTTGACTGTGTGAGTGGGATTTATTTTGCTGAAAAATGCAAAAAGAGGCACTTTCTCGTGATATTTTAAAACGGAAAAGTTGCAGATGTTTGTCAGTCAGTCAAGTGGAATGTAATGAAGAAAGAAAATTTAAAATGGGACGATTTTTCAAAAATTGTGAAAAGAGTCGTTTTACAAAATGTCATTTTTCTCTTAATTAATTAAAATTGATTTTTGTCAAAACACCAGGGTTCTATGCCCAACATGTTGCTACAGATTGGGTGCAAATACCATTGCTGTAGCTCCAGTGGTTTTTGAGATATTTAGGATAACTTGCTGTCCTTTTACTTTCCTACAAGAGTGTACATCAGTTATGGCAATGTGGGCAAGTTCAGTAATGACAATGCACGTACGTCGTGAAACGATCCTGCAACGAAGAAGTTATGTGTTGGTTGAAGGTAAGTATCCAATGCTATAGGCGAGGCCTGGCAATCCAGTAGGCCTATAGGCACTGTGGTGGATTTCAAAACTTTCATACTGCTGTGTGCATTTTACATAACACCCGGCTTCCAAATGAAAACAACACACATGGCCTTTGACATGTAGGGTACTGGCTTAATGTCCTCAAGATTGTTAAGGTCTTACCTGATGATTTTACTTGGTGCCAGTGTTGTAACCGAGAAGTGTATGTACATGTACGTCAGTTATGGCAATGTGGACAAGTTCAGTTATGACGATGGATGTACGTCGTAAAACGATCCTGCAATGAAGAAGTTATCAAGGTACTTGTTGGTTGAAAGTACACAATGGTATGCAAAGCCTGGATATCTTACAGGCCCTATATGAATAGGCACTCTGCTTGATTTGAAACCTTTCATACTGCTGTGTGCATTTTACATAACTCCCACCTTCCAAATAGATGATATTCCTCCAAAAGAGCGCAGCACCGTACAGGGGTCAGCGTCCTGACGTCCCGCACGTCATTCATGATGTTTTGAGGTGAGACGAAAAAAAATCAGATTGTGTCACGACGCCATGATCGCTGAAACAACGGGATTTTTTTTCAGAGTCACGTCATGCGTTCAGAAATGACATGCGGGACATCATGACGCTACCCCCGTAAGGTGCTGCGCTCTTTTGGAGTGATAGAGTCTATTAAAAGAACCTGCTAGGCCTACTACATGAACATATAGGCTACTGGCTTAACGTTGTCAAAATTGTTAAGGTCTTACCTGATAATTTTGCTTGGTGCCAGTATTGTAACCAAGAAGTGTACGTATGTCTGTTATGGCAATGTGGACAAGATCAGTTATGACGATGCACGTAGGTCACAAAACAATCCTGCAAGGAAGAGGTTCTCAAGTTACGTGTTGGTTGAAAGTAAGTACCCAATGCTATAGGCGAGGCCTGGCAATCCAGTAGTAGGCGTATAGGCCCTATGAAGAGGCACTCCGGTAGATTTCAAAACTTTCACATAGCTGTGTGCATTTTACATAACACCCAACCTGTAGGCTACTGGCTTAATATTGTCAACATTGTTAAGGTATTACCTGATGATTTTGCTTGGTGCCAGTGTTGTAACCGAGAAGTCAGTTAAGGCAATGTCGACAAGTTCAGATACGATGATGGACATATGTCGTCAGATGATCGTGCAATAAAGAAGTTATCAAGTTACGTGTTGGTTGAAAGTAAGTATATAATGCTATATTATAGGCGAGGCCTGGCTATCCAGTAGGCCTATAGGTGCTACAAAGAGGTACTGCAGTGGGTTTCCAAACTTTCATACTGCTGTGTGCATTTAGCATAACAGTCGACTTCCAAATGAAAACAACACACACGGCCTTTGACTGTCAACATTGTTAAGATCTTACCTGATGATGTTACTTGGTGCCAGTGTTGTAACCGAGAAGTGTAGGTCTACATACGTCAGTTATGGCAATGTCGACAAGTTCAGTTATGATGGTGCACGTATGTCGTAAAACAATCCTGCAATAAAGAAGTGATGAAGTTACGTGTTGGTTGAAAGTAAGTATACAATGCTACAGGCGAGGTCTGGCAATCCAGTAGGCCTATAGGTCCTACGAAGAGGCACTGCGGTGGATTTTTAAACTTTCATACTGATGTGTGCATTTTACATAATACCCAGCTTCCTGGCCTAATGTTGTCAACATTGTTAAGGTCTTACCTGATGATGGTCCTTGGGGCCAGTCTTGTAACCAAGAAGTGTATGTACATGTACGTCAGTTATGCCAATGTGGACAAGTTCAGTTATGCCGATGCACGTACGTCGTAAAACAATCCTGCAATGAAGAAGTTATCCAGTTATCCCAACCCTGCATAACACCTGGCTTCCAAATTAAAAGAACATGCTAGGCGTACTACCTGTAGGCTACTGGCTTAACGTTGTCAACATTGTTAAGGTCTTACCTGATGATTTTCCTTGGTGCCAGTCTTGTAACCGAGGAGGGTACATACATGAGTTATGGCAATGTCGAGAAGTTCAGTTATGATGATGCACATACGTCGTAAAACAGTCCTGCAATAAAGAAGTGATCAAGTTACATGTTGGTTGAAAGTAAGTGTACAATGCTATAGGCGAGGTCTGGCTATTAAAGTGCGCCTATACGTGTAAAGTCTGGCAACATCTAACTTTGACCCATTGGAATGCGGAAGTCAGGAAATTGATAGTTGGATTTTCCACGGACCTTTAATCACACGCAGCTATTGAATGGCCGGTGGACAGCGCGAACAATCGGGGAACGACCACAAGTGGTCAACAGGCATGATTAAAAACCACAAATCTCTGCCACATTACATGACTTCCGCATTCCATTGGGTCGAAGTTAGATGTTGCCAGACTTTACGTCCTATGAAGAGGCACTGCGTTGGATTTCCTAACTTTCATACCGCTGTGTAAATAACACCCGGTTTCCAAATGAAAACAACACACAAGGTTTACTACATGTAGTAGGCTACTGGGGCTGAAAGGGTAAATGTCGTCCTGGGTATATACAATGCAATCATTCATGCATGCATGCATGAACATGATGCAACATGCCCGCCGCCCCCGTGAACATGCAGGCGATCGGCATACGGTAGGCCTTGGGCATGTTGGGCTGGCCATGTCATGATGTTGGCGGCGCCTATCTGACATGTCTGGTCTGGACTGGCCTAGCAATAGCACATGGACATGATCATCAGTAACACAATCAGTGAATCACGCTAGGCCGTGAAATCACACTAGGCCTAGGCCTACAGCGTGACGTGAAAACCTTCTCAGACTCAGCATGCTCAGACTTCTGTTTTCTGTCTGTGTGTGGAAACCAAATTTTTACGGTAGGCCTAGGCCTACGGCACCGTACGGTAGGCCTAGCCTACAGAATTGTGTACAAATTCAGCATTGAAAACAAACTTATGTGTCTTCAACATGAATAGGCTATGGCTGATTTTTTTCAATTAAAAGTTGTTTAACGAAGTTAACAGCCTTTTGAAAATTGGGCGATACATTTTGTACAGGCGAATGTACAGTACAGTCACGGCATGCACGGTGTAGGCTAGCGTGATTGCATGGATTGTGTCTAGGCCTGCTACTGATCATGCATGCATCTGTGCATCATGATGCCACAACTCCAGTGCAGTGACGAGTGAGACCGGAGGTCGAATGTCGGCGACATATCGTAGAATATGCGTTAATTTTATCTATAATAAACTGATATGGGAGTAGAAGGCCGAAAGTCTCAATTTAGTTGTCTGGTGTCAGTGAATTTGGCTGCAACGATCGATGTTTACCATGTTTACACCTCGGCGCGGCATGCGTGCAACTAAAATCACCCGCCATGTTCGTTGAGGAATAAATTTGTATAATATATTCCAGCTACTCAACATATCTATGATAATGAGAAATGACGTCACAGCTCAGAAAAATTTACCAAAATCACCTCTGACAACATCCACAGAGCAAGTTTCCGGCAAATTCGTGAATATATTGCTACCTAATGTACCCATCTAACGTTCACAGGCACTAAAAACGTAAACCAACCGTCCGGTGTATTAGATCTGAACATTAGGTGCATATCTTCTATGAGTCCAATTCTATTGATTGACCCGTGACAAGTCTTTGGCTAGCTTCGCTGTTTGGCCGCTGCGCGGCGCGTTGGGCCCTTGCGTCAAGAAGTTCCACAGTAGTGTTTAACAAATGGCTATCTCTATCTCCCCGGTGTTTTAAAAAAAATTCAGTTGAGAATAAAAAAGTTGACTTTTACAGCCATTTTTTGACAGCTGATTACATAATGTTGTCGTGAAAGCAATCACTCAAAACCACTGGAATTATTTGACCAAGGCATGGAAATTTCACATAACAGAAACCCGATCAAATTTGATTAATTTGTTCTCAAGATATTCAAAAAAATAAGGTGTAGATAAATTAATGCGGAGGGGTGTACTTCATGCCCAGCACGAATGAAGATAAAATCCCCACATCTACAAAGCGAAGACCCCACAACTATAAAACGAAGACCCCACATCTATAAAACGAAGAATCAGCTGTAAAATGATGAACTGTGTCGGTCACCAGTGTATAACCACAATGAATGGTCCAAAATGGAAGAGTTACCCTCAGGGAAAAGGGTCCAAACGGTAATTTTTGGTCGGATTTAAACGGGGTTGCTTTTAATCAACAGATCTCAGAAAATGTTAATACGAATCTGCTGTCAGATCTGGGCCATCTCTTACCCTTTTCATAGGGAAAGGGTCTGCACTTGAGGAAATTGATCCCAGTAGTAATGCCATTTGAATGAACCCAACTATAAAACGACGACCCAGCTGTAAAATGATGAACTGTGTCAAGTCACCAGTGTATAACCACAATGAAGGGTCTGAAATGGAAGAGTTACCCTCAGAGAAAAGGGTACAAACGGTTATTATTGGCCGGATTTAAACGGGGTTGCTTTTAATCAACATATCTCAGTGTGACGAAGTCATGAGACGGCCATTGGTTTGTGTTTAGCACACTTGGTTTGATAGAAAGGTTTTGGTTGTTTCCCCTTTTTAATATAGATTAGATAGGTCAGCTTTAAGAAACATTGAAGTATGAAATCCTGAAGTAAGCAAATTCTTTGAGGTATTTACTGTATTGAAACCCTTAAGCAGTGATTCTTTTGAACTTAACCAAGCGGTGATATATGTACTTTGGACTGGAATGTGGTTTCTATGCGTTGATTTGTGTGCGTGTGTGTGTGTGCGTGCGTGCGTGCGTGCGTTCGTGCGTGCGTGCGTGCGTGCGTATCTGCCTGTTCAGTCTGTCACACCTGTAACTTTGTTCGTGCAAGAGCTACAGACCTGGAAATGTGACCTACCCCCAGGTTTCATGATCTGAGCTACAAGATGGAATGAAAATTTCCAGTCTCCGATACCTGGTTCATGGTGAAATTGACATATCAAAAGTTGAGATTTTGTCTGTCACACTTTTGTTTCTTGAATAACTTGTCTCCGACGCCAGGTAGAGCACTAGCAACAAGTTCCTTCCCTATGTTTATGGCCCTTGGCAAGATACTGGCATCAACAAATTTATTCTCCAGTGTCAGCATCATAATGATATTGATATATCAAATTTGATATTTTGACATATCGGGAGATCTGCCACAGTAAGTGACTTGAAACTGGTATCACAACATCATTGCTCATCCACGGATGTTATTGCAACTGAAATTTTCAGTTTGCACCAGCTCGGTCGCATGATATTTGCTGATATCGTGGTGAGATTTGATATTCAAATTTGATAACATGACATAAGTCAGAATCTGGTGATGGTAGAGACCTAAAACCTTCACCTACACCTAGGTTATCAAGGATCAAACTCGCTAGCCCAGTGGTACGGCGTTCCGCGTTTTCGGTTTGCTCCACTTGTACCACTGGCTTCAAACGCCCTCATCACTTCTGCTCGGAATGAGCAGAATGAATAAAAACTGATCTACAGCTAGTTTTCCACCCTAATAAAATCATAATCGTACTGTCAAGTTTAGAAGTGTACCAAAACACCAAACACACCATGATTTTTAAACATTTGTTCATTATTTTGTGTTGCACTATTTTGCGGCGGATTACACGTATGGCTGTGAATCGGTTCGGTCGTTCCGGCAGAAATAGTTTCGATTTTAGAAGCAACCAACTCGGTGGACCAATCAGCTTCGTCGAATTTGATCACATGATTTTGTGAGTGTAAACATAACCACGTTCAACAAGGAGGCAGCCATCTTAAATGACGTCGTTCCTACGCGAAAAGAAGTACGGGGCACTGACGTTTGAAGGCAGAGTCAGTACGGTAAGGTGAAACCGTTTGACCTCTGCGTTGGAGATTGAACAAGGATGAGCTTTCAGATTACGCAATGACCTTGAAGGTCAGAGGTCAAGGTCAAGGTCAAATAGTTCTTAAGCGCAAATCTCCTCGGAATTTCAGGAAAAAACGAATTAGAAGCCTGAATTTACCATCCCCGATAGGTTTAATCCGGGATCCTGTCCCAGTTATGCAATACTTCTCAAGGTCAGAGGTCAATGTCACAGCCAACCATCACAAATAACATGAGACAGAACCTGGTGATGGTGGAAGCCTAAAACCCTACACCTAGGTTATCAAGGATGAGCTTTCAGATTACACAATGACCTTGAAGGTCAGAGGTCAAGGTCAAGGTCAAACAGTTCTAAAGTGCAAATCTACTCAGAATTTCAGGGGAAAACTAATTAGAAGCCTGCATTACCCATCCCCTATTTGTTTAATCAAGGATCCCTGTTCCAGTTACGCAATACTTCTCAAGGTCAGAGGTCAAGGTCACAGATAACTAGCTCTAGAGTAGTAAATTTATCATCGGAAATCATAGACATCGCTCCGATGTCCTGCTCTTGTTATGTTTAGTTTTGGACTCTTTTGGACGTTTTAAGTTAATGTTTTAGTTCCGTGTGAATAAGTTGTTTCCTTTCAGTCGTTTGGTATTTTAATAATTGAGTTTTAATATTGGTTTTAATTAAAGCCTTTGCGTTACCCAAGTCGTCATCATTCAATGGCCAGGGGCCGATTGCCTTAAACACCGCTCCGTCACATTTGGTACCAGGAGTGGGGTCTCTTGGTCATTACGCGTTGTGTGGTAAACTTGGGTATATTGGTTGCTGACTAATATTTCTAATTATCTGAGTTGGCTTCGTTGCTATTTTCCCCTAGTTTTTGCTTATTGGTAGATGTTTTGGATTGACTGGTTGCTCATTTTTGCACTTGCTGTCTTTGTCTGAATGGTGTGCGCATGGCTTGTGTGTGGTGGATTTGTAGTGTACTAATTTTGGCCGCTATGGCCTTGCCAAAGGCATTAGATAGGTTAACCCTGGCAGATTTGAGGAAACTCTGTGACGAACGGGGTCTAGCTTATGAGGGGTTGTTGAAGAGTCAGGTGATTTATTTGTTGAAATCTCACGAAGAGACTCAAAAACCTGCTCCTGAGGTTGGAGTTAGTCTTTATGACGAAAAGGCGGTATTGAAAACTCCTAAAATGTTTTCTACACCTTTGAAAGGTAGTGAAGAGAGGGGTGCGGAAAAGAAAGAACTTGATATCAGTGCTTCAGAACTTGAGCTTAAGAAGTTACAGCTTCAGATTGAGTTTGAACGGGAGAGAATTAGAGAACGTGAAAGAGAACGGGAAATTAGTTTAGAAAAAGAACGTGTACAGATTGATTTAGAAAAAGAAAGATAACGTGTGAAAGTTGATCTTGAGAAAGAGCGAGTGAAAATAGAAATTGAGCGTGAGCGGTGGAAGCATGAGTTAGAAATGGCTGAAAGGAATGAACGAGTGAGGATTTGGAGCGGCAACATGAGTTGTCTATGAAAGAAAAAGAAGTAGATGCTAGTGTCAGTAGTTCGCATGGGAAACTTGGTAAATATGGTCCGAAACTGGTTGAAACTGGTTGAAGGTGATGATATTGAAGCATATTTGCGTACGTTTGAGTGACTGGCTGCAGCAAATGAGTGGCCTAAAGAGTCATGGGCCCCTAGCCCTTTCGCTGCGGGGAGTCGCATTTCTGCACCAAACCTTCGTCCTAGTTCCATGCGGCTGGTCGCATTTTCGCGACTTCTTTCCATCCCCAATTGTAATGGTTTTATAGTTACCCTAGTGTCTCAGTCTTCTCATAGAGGGCACTGTATGTCAGATAAAAGCATGGAGTCACTGCATATCGCTTGAAAAAGGTATGTTTCTATTCAAAAAATCAGAATTTTGATGGCTTAAAAGTTTGAAACTGGATATCATCATGACTTTGGAAGTATATGGAGATAAGTGGTGAGTCAATATGAGAAGAAATAATTGCAGATGGCGGTTTTGAAGGGGAGTTTGTTGATGAAGCCAATGTCAAGTGCCCACTTCATCCTTTCAAGGGGGGGGGGGGGTTAGGGAAAAGATGAAGTCAATTCGTCTTTTTTGCAATGATGGCCCCTAAACCAGGCTACCTGATGGAAGGGCAACCTGAGTGCATACATATACAGACGCCAATGCCTATACAGACGCATAGCATCTCGAGGCCTATACCGTCATGTCACTTGGGGTATGTGGGTTGACACGCTGCAGCCCAGATAAACATTAGTGACAAATGGGGTCATAAATCACACCTAAGGTCATGAGGTATTGCCCCGAGATCGCTGGAATTGGTACCAAACCATTTTCACTGTCATTAACCTCAGATGATGAAAATTGTGGGTCTTGGATCTTGAATTATTGGGTCTTGGATCTCGAGTGGATCTTGAATTAGGGTGTCCCCTTTACATAACCACATTGGTCAGACGTCCCATGTCCAGTTTTTCCCATATACCTTAGAGTCACTTCTATAACATCAATGCACAATATGCCGAAGTTCCGCCCAAGTTCATTATTAGGCCTATGTCACAGCCCGGTTTCCCACCTACATTGACCGGCCAATGGCGCACAGGAGAAGGCCTGGTGAAATGAAATGAAAGCACAATCCGTAGCGGCTAGAATTGAAATCAATTGAATTGAAATTGAATTCAAATCCCCGTCATGGATCCCAATCTTGATCAACATGTGACCAGTACGTAGTACAATGGGCGTTGCTATTCTTGATTTCTGGATTGAAGTTATAGTGACTCTAAAGCAGTTTTTCCACGGTACAATATTATTGCACAATATGGGGCCCAAAATGGGTGTCATGTGCTTCTGACATAATGGTGGGAGAAAGATTGGCAATAATATTGCCCATTTTGATCCTCATATTGTACAATAATATTGCACGTAGATAGGCCGCTTTAGGTATGAAACGCGAAATTCATGGCCTGGTCAACAGTAGTTACTCTTGTTGACACTTCATCGAGTAATCCAAGGCCAGGCGGTCTTTTGTGTGGGATGAGTGGCGGTGTCACCTTTCGTAATTCCTCCTGACCAATGAAGGCAGGAGACGTAACCTCTTATGAAATTGACGCTATTAAGTAACTTGACTTATGATGAATGGGACCTATTATTTTGGAGCTTGATCTTGGGACAATAAGGAAAAGTCGACTATAAAATAAGACTTGGATGGAGGTTCGGCTGAAATTTTCGGAAAAATTCTTTATAATTACGATATGGAAGCTCCGATTGAAAATATGAAAATTTCTTCGTGTATTCATCGTATCCATGACGTAGGCCCAGGCCTACGTGACCAAGGTGACGTTGTGACGTTGCGTCTTTTTGCCCACCAGCTTCTTCAGCAAAGCAATGAAATTTGCCCACCACCCTTGCGTCATTTGCCCACCACCCTTGCGACGTCAGCAATGGCGGACACTGTCGGAGTTACGTCATGGATACGATGAATAGAAACATGAAAGCTTTAAAATGACGTTGGTTTCAGTTTTAAAAAATATGCGATTGAAAATCGCGCTTTTTTCAGAAATTTTAAACTTTTGCCAAAAATGCAAGTTCATGATATTTTTGGTCTCAAGAAGTGTCTTGATGCCCTAAATAATTGCCGTAAAAAGCAAAGGTTGATCCACTAAAAATTTTGGGAAATATTTAAATTTATTAGCTGTGCATTTATACTTATGATTAAGGGTGTACAAAACCGATCTGTACCACATATTTTGCCGACAATATCACATGAATGTTACAAACCGTTCGACAAAAAGTAGGGTCATAAAACTGATGCACTTGAAACAGATACGATAGTATAGCCTAATCACCAAATCGATTTATAAGATTTTCTCAAATAAACCGAAGTATGGCTCAATGTCTGCTGGTCAGTAGACATTCTATTATCGCAATGGTATCCGCTCCTTGAGTCACGACTGTCAGCTGTGTTAATTTGTGGACTGCAGAGAGCAATAAAATCCAAACCCTTTTGTCCACGTCCACGTCAAAATTTTATTTAGCAATACATGTAATTATATGATGTCCACAACGACCAACGATATCCGATATTCCACCATATATCTGAAGCTGTATGACTTGTCAACGTCACTGGATATCGCTCGAGCACCGAAATTCGAGTGAGTCCGCAAGTGCCTGCCTGGAATTCACAGGATGTTCATGCACTCAGACAACATATCACGTTCGAACTCTCCGTTGTTCTTAATACATTGTATTATGCATAAACGTGTATTAGAGGGGTACCATAAATAATACCAAGTTTCGGCCGGATTGGACATCCAATATGACCGCCAGGTGATGTCCATGGACCATTTTATTCAGTGTTTCTCCTCATTTCACGAGGGTACACTGCACAGAAACGAGTGTGGGAGATTACTCTAGGTGCAATTGTAAATGAAACAAGTCTGTCACATCAGATATCCTTCACGAGGCGACTTATAGATGGACGTATACCTGACGTATAACCTAAACTCGCCAGTGGCCACGTTCCCCAATAGTATTACATGAAATGCATTATAGACGGGGAGTGATGTCTCCGCTTGGCGAGTTTGTGACCGTCAGAGATTACTTAGACTGTAAATATACAGAAAAGTGCTGGCAGCAGCAGTTGCAAGTAGTTGCAGTTAATTTACAGTAAATACCATAATATAACTGTACTGTTTATTTACAGTTCACTGTAAATATACAGAAAAATATATACTTTAAAGCCTCACTGTATTGAATTCAGAAAGTGCTTACGTCCTCCGACGTTAGCGTAGTGTAAAATGTACTATGGTCTATGTGAATACATTAGGGCTCTGCCTGCAGTTTTTTCAGTGTGTGCTGAAAACTAGGGTTTGATTCTTTGAAGTATGTACCAGACAATCATTTTGGGGACCATTACGAGGCTATGAAACCTCTAGCTGCGCAGACCTGGCAGTTTGAAAATGTCGTAAAATTCAATACTGTGAGGCTTTAATAATGTAAATACCATAAAATAACTGTACTGTATATTTACAGTTCACTGTAAATATACAGAAAAGTGCTGGCAGCAGTAGTTGCAGTTAATTTACAGTAAATACCAAAATATAACTTACTGGCAGCAGCTGGCAGCAGCAGTTGCTGGCAGCAGCAGTTGCAAGTAGTTGCAGTTAATTTGCAGTGAATACCATAATACAACTGCACTGTATAATCACAGTTCACTGTAAATATATTGTACTGCTGTATACTTACTGCAACTACTTGCAACTGCTGCTGCCAGCATTTTCTGTAAATATACAGTAATTTTTTTAACAGTGATGCTAAGTCGCCAGAACTCATTTAAATTCCGATGTCGTGAAACCTAATCAACATAATAGAGTACAAGCTCGCTCCATACAATACATACAGCGATGAGGTCCCCAGTGACGTGGTGAATACACCATGGTGTGGTGATGACTGATTTGTCTGGGTGCCAGTAATTAACACTTAATTGAAAAAGTGAATTGACGGTGGGAATTTATCATGAAAGACTTGCATTTTGTAATAACCGAAGCTTGAAAAAATTTTCCTAGTCCCTTTAACAATTCGTTAAACATGTTTCATGACAAAAGGATAGTTTTTTACAAACAATATGAGGTGCGGTTCTAGCAAGAACACCGCCCTGTTCAAAATTCAGATGTCATTTTACCACCCTGTTCAAAAATGTGACTTGCAATGCATTTTCTATTACACCACCCTCTTTGAATTTCACTCCCACCCTGTTTGAAAAGCCAGGGCCTTAAAAACATAGGAAAATGCAGTCATCCCGCCCTGTTTGGAAAAATTTCTGGCTAGAACACTGTCTGGGCTGAGATATCCTAGGTTTTGTCAGGTTTCTTTGCTCTGCTCTGAACCCATTTGAAATCGCTACCATATTGGCTACAGTGGAGCCACCTGGGCCTTTTATAGGCACTACCTCATCTTTAATTAGATCTGACGACTTATAGCATAAGTCATCTCTTGGATCACAAACTCGCCAAGCGGAGACATCACCCTACGTGGATGATGCACTACATGTAATACTATTTGGGAAGCCACTGGGGAGTTTAGGTTAAACGTCGGGTATACGTCCATCTATAAGTCGCCTCGTGAAGGATTCCTATCAGGACCAACAACGCACCAACGGAGCGTTTTCGGCTTCTAAGCCACTGTAGCTCATTTGCCCTGGCCTGGGAAACGTACGCTTTACCGTTGGTTTACATGTAGGCCTATCATTACATTACAGCTAGCATAGGCAGAAACAGCAAAGTGATTCGATATCTCGTAAATCAGTGGACAAAGATATGCACTTATCTGCAGCGACATGGCCACCAGGGCCCGGTTGCACAAAAGCATACTATGCCTAGTATCGCCGAATGGGTCAATGTCGTCCTGGGTATACCTTATGTTTATGTATACCTAATCCTTTTCTTTACCCAGGACGGCCCTGAGTAAACATAAGGATCCTTAACTTTACCCAGATTGGAGTTCCTGAGTGGTGTAGTGAGGTTGATATTCAGCGTAAATCATGAAATGAAGGGTGGCCTCCAACTAGGCCTATAGCTCCTAAGTCCTTGAGAATTTACTATCGGTCCCTTTTGAAAAGTTGTAGGGATTGGTCTTTTCTCCCTATGCCACACCCCGGAGCAGGTATAGCGGTAATTTTCAGCCCTTTCGAGTTATGATCGTACTGCATGTTCTGCAAAAAATAAATTCATGAAAATGACGAAATGCACACGGATCATACATGTTCTACGTAGGCCTATCGCTCCTAAGTCCTTGAGAATTTACTATCGGTCCCTTTTGAAAAGTTGTAGGGATTGGTCTTGTCTTCCTATTGCAAACCCCGGAGGAGGTATAGCGGTAATTTTCAGCCCTTTTTAGCAATGATCCTACTGCATGTTCTCTGCCGAAAGAGACGCACGTACAGCATGATTCGGCGGGAACTCCCAAGCTGGGTAAAGTTAAGGATCCTTATGTTTACCCAGGATGATCCTGGGTAAAGAAAATGATTACCCAGGATAATCCTGGGTAAACATAAGGTATACCCAGGACGACATTGACCCATTCAGCCCTAGTATCATTCTATCTCGTTCTATCTAGTTGGCTTCTACAGTGTAACTTATGCCCGCTGTACACAATCAAATTTTTCATCCAATTTTTTGGAAATTTAGATTCCAGGCCTAATTGGGGCCTCAATATACAAACCCGCATTTAGGCCTTTATTGAGCATATTCAAAAAATTGGATGAAAAATTTGATCCTGTACAGCGGGTATTAGTATGCGCTTGTATACGAAGTTAGAAGCCAACTTAGGAGATAGACCGATACTACGCCTATTATGCTTTTGTGCAACCGGGCCCAGATCAACAAGATGACATCAGAGCGATATCAACGGTTTCCGATGTATACTGTTCATGCAGCTCGTCAGCTGAGCTCGTTCTATTTCCATTTTCAACAGGACCATGACGCCTGTGCCCACAATGGTTTTAAGGCACGAGGAATTTGTGTTAGGTTAAAAAACGCTTATAGAACTAATTAATTCTCAGCTGACGAACTGTCCGCTCAAGCTTTCAAAACAATATCTCGTTCTGAAACTCAGTCAATCCAATGCATCGTCGCTCCTACAATCACATCTACGCACACATCAAAGACTTCTCTTCACGTTCACCCGTTTATGCTCAAATGAACGATGAAATACAAATCTATACAAAATTGGCAATAGTGGAGAATAAGCACTTCGACCTTTGCCCAAGGAATTAGAACATCTCTCGACTGTAGAAGTTGCCAAAGTAAAGTATAGTGAGATGCAGGAAGCAGCAGCAGTAACGAGCCGGGTTCTATCCATCCTGTCGACACATGGAACAAAATGGAATACTAATTGGGATTTCGGATAGTTGGGGAGTCTGGCCGTTATTAATGCCGCAGTATCGATCTGAATGTTGCATTGAATCAGACATCGGAGTGGAGATTTGCTTTTGTCTTGTGTGGCGTATTGATCGTCACCAGATATCGATTAGGGTCCAGCAGTTGACAAAGAACACTGTCGAATGTTAATGTAGTCTGAAGAGAATTACAAACTTGAATGTCCATTTGGAAGTTTTTTGTCCAACAGGCAACCGAACCATAACGATGAGAATAATACCAAAATACATCATTATAATAACACTGAAAGAAGATAATATGTGAAGGTGAAACCTTGAGGAGTGAGCTCTGCGCATTATTGGGGAATTATAGTGAGGATGTTGTGAACATGATTTCCGAGGCGGTGTTTTTGGTTCTGGGACTGGGAGGGCCTGGGGGCTGGGGGGGGGGGGGG
>NMRB01003347.1:7274-20461 GCA_002633025.1 Notospermus geniculatus | reverse complement strand
TGTTGTCGAGTAGCCTACCGTCCTTCACCACATCTCGTACACTACTGGATTGGCGGTCATGTTGTGGTGAGGGTGGGGCCGTGGCTGGAGGTGCCTCTTTCCATTGCTGGAGTGGAGGTGGGCTCCCGGGGTTGACTCAGCCCGGATGGGGCAGGGCAGGGGGTCTGGAGACGCAGAGGAAGAGCAATTCTAGAGGGGGGAGAACAATGAGAGGGAGAAGAGGGACGGGGCACTGGTGGGCTTAAAAATTGATACGGTATTTGATGAAGAATGGTATGTTCGCCGAGGACATGGTGGAGGATGGAAAACGCGGCCGTGGCGGAGCTGGTGCGATAAGTGTCAACAACCTCTGTCATCTTCCATGACAACCAAAAATGTCTGGATTCGGGCTGGTTTTCTGTGTTTACCCATCGATTTTTCAGGAACTGCCGGTGGATAGTTCATACCAGTGCCCAGGATGGATTCTAAATTTTCTCTACAACATTCTACCCACGGCTGGGGGGTTTATTTTGTCGAAATTTGTGTCTCGAAGTGAGGTGGCACATTGGTGTTTCCTTTTTGGAAAAATTCAATTTCGGGCTAGGCCTACCTGTGTTCGCCCGTCGATTTTTATCAAACTGCCGGTTTACAGTTCATGCCAGTGCCCAAGGTGGATGAAAAACTGTCTCTTGAACATTCTGCCCATCGCTGGGCGGTTAATTTTGTCGAATTTTGTTACATTTGAGTCTCGAAGCGAGTGCACGGTCAATCGCAAGTTCGCACGTCGGCTGCCGGCGTCGTCTGCTTCGGGCATGCGCAAACGGATTCGCAAAGTTGATTGGCCGATTCAACAATGGGCCTAGTGCGTCTTCGACTGGTGCCCGGTCCCACCACGGTGCACGATTTGATTTTTTCTTTAAAGGGTATAGCATTCTATACCATTGAGTTCGCAGAGCTCACTATAAATTCTTTGCACAAGGACAAGAACGCCAACGCCATCTAGCGTTTAACCACGATAGATGGCCTACAGATGGCACCATCGTCCAGTGTCCGGGTAGACTCCACTTAATTACTGCTGCCAAGAGAGTAGACAAAGTCGCAGGCCTGATCATAGCATGGTGTTTCTTTCACTTGTATGAAACAACACAGTGCACACAGAGTACCTATGACATGGGGGAAAAAGGCTGAGGAGACTGATATTCATGCTGACGAGATGATGTTTGCAGTTGAGCAGGGTATATTCTTGCTCTCTCAACTGATTATTTGGTCATTCTGTAGTGGTTGAAGTAGTCAGTTGGCAGGCAGACCATGCAATGTAAAGATATCCAACTACTGGTAGGCACTATTTCGATAAAACTGAAAATATTGAGAGTTCATAGGACACTATTGGGCGACATTAGATGACAGTTAGAGAAATCTAAATCCCCTTAACTCTCTCATTACTAATGCAGTCAGTTTTTCCCATATACCTTAGAGTCACTTCTATAACATCAATGCACAATATGCCGAAGTTCCGCCCAAGTTCATTATTAGGCCTATGTCACAGCCCGGTTTCCCACCTACATTGACCGGCCAATGGCGCACAGGAGAAGACCTGATGAAATGGAATGAAAGCAGAATCCGTAGCGGCTAGAATTGAAATCAATTGAATTGAAATTGAATTCAAATCCCCGTCATGGATCCCAATCTTGATCAACATGTGACCACGTAGTAAAATGGGCGTTGCTATTCTTGATTTCTGGATTGAAGTTAAAGAAGTGACTCTAAAGCGGTTTTTCCACGGCACAATATTATTGCACAATATGGGGCCCAAAATGGGTGTCATGTGCTTCTGGCATAATGGATGGAAAAAAGATTGGCAATAATATTGCCCATTTTGATCCTCATATTGTACAATAATATTGCACGTATATAGGCCGCTTTAGGTATGAAACGCGAAATTCATGGCCTGGTCAACAATAGTTACTCTTGTTGACACTTCATCGAGTAATCGAAGGCCAGGCGGTCTTTTGTGTGGGATGAGTGGCGGTGTCACCTTTCGTAATTCCTCCTGACCAATGAAGGCAGGAGAGCCTACGTAACCTCTTATGAAATTGACGCTATTTACTAACTTGACTTACGATGAATGGGACTTATTATTTCGGAGCTTGTTCTTGGGGGAAAGGTCGACTATAAAATAAGACTTGGACTGTTGACTGGAGGTTCGGCTGAAATTTTCGGATAAATTCTTCATGATTACGATATGGAAGCTCCGATTGAAAATTTGAAACTTTCTTCGTGTATAGAAACAGGAAAGCTTTAAAATGACGTTGGTTTCAGTTTTAAAAAATATGCGATTGAAAATCGCACTTTTTTCAGAAACTTTAAACTCTTATCAAAAATACAACTCATGCAAGTTCATGATATTTTTCGTCTCAAGATGTAAGTTGATGCCCTAAATAATTGCCGTAAAAAGCAAAGGTTGATCCACTGAAGATTTTGGGAAATATTTAAGTTTATTATCTGTGCATTTACTTACAATTGATGGTGTACAAAACCGATCTGTACCACATATTTTGCCGACAATATCACATGAATGTTACAAACCGTTCGACAAAAAGTAGGGTCATAAAACTGATGCACTCGAAACAGATACGATAGTATAGCCTAATCACCAAATAGATTTAAAAGATTTTCTCAAATAAACCGAAGTATGGCTCAATGTCTGCTGGTCAGTAGACATTCTATTATCGCAATGGTATCCGCTCCTTGAGTCACGACTGTCAGCTGTGTCAATTTGTGGACTGCAGAGAGCAATAAAATCCAAAGCCTTTTGTCCACGTCCACGTCAAAATTTTATTTAGCAATACATGTAATTATATGATGTCCACAACGACCAACGATATCCGATATTCCACCATATATCTGAAGCTGTATGACTTGTCAACGTCACTGGATATCGCTCGAGCACCGAAATTCGAGTTGTCGAACACATCTATTAAGTGGCAGATGCCTGACAAAAGGTGTGAAATCTTGTTGCATTTCAGCAGAATTAAGCAGTACGAGCAGCACCGCACGGTAGAAACGTAATTGTACATGTAACTGGACAAAAGTCCGCCATGATCAGTACACTTTCCGCCTAGTGCTGTTTTCCTGGGGGAATGGACGAATCGAATAGCTGGCGGCCGCGGAAAACCTGCAACAGACACTTGGACTTCCAAGATTTTGCTACGGATGAAGACAGCATCATTGGTCGTCCATTATGACGGAACGTCCTGGAATTATCCAATGGGCCCTAAATTCGTGGGCTACTGCTACTGGTATTCGAATGAAGACGTTTTTTTACTGAAATAGTTTAGAATGATGTTGACTATAGGCAGAAGTGTAGCCTATACATTACAGAGTTTTCGCAAAGCCCTCGAACGCCAACGCGAATGTCTATCCTTTTGTTCAGTCCCTTCTTCGCGGCATCGAACAATGTGTTTATAATCATAATAATAATAAATAATAATTTATTTAATTAAAGTGCTACATTAATGATTAAAATATTTTCTAAGCACTGTACATAAAAAGAAAAGAAAAAGAGAAAAATATGGAATGACATTAATTAAGACAATAATAAAACAGTGGACAAGGGTAAATTAAAAGGAGAGAGAACAGAAAATATAGATAAAACTACCCAAAATATTTTACAAATAAATGAGTTTTAAGATGTTTCTTAAAAGATACTGTGTCTGCGAGACTGCGCAGTGAAACCGGCAGTGAATTCCACAGCCTGGGAGCCACGGCTCCCAGTGATCGGTCCCCATACTGCCCACTTGTACGAGGGATGGCCAGAAGCCAGGGGTCAGCAGAGGACCGAAGACTGCGTGCCGGGTTCCGCAGCCTGACGAAGTCCTGAAGATAGCTCGGACTGCTCTCCCGGTGAAGCACATTGTGCGTCACAAGAAGAGCCTTGTATTCAATGCGCAGTCTCACAGGCAACCAGTGGAGATTTCTTAAAATAGGCGTAATGTGCTCCCTTCTCTTGGTTCCGGTGAGAAGTCTCGCTGCAGAATTCTGAGCCTTCTGCAAGCGGGACATCTCACAATCAGGCAGACTCTAGAGGAGGGATTTTTGAAAGTCCAACCTAGAAGTGATGAGAGCGTTTATTACCCGAGCACAGGTCTCAAAGGTAAGGTATCTGCGAACTTTTGCCAGTCTCGAAATTTGAAAATAGATGGACCGAACAGTGTTGGAAACTTGAGGGGCCATTTTGAAGTGTGCATCAAATTGTGCCCCGAGGTTTCGGACCTGAGTAGAGGCTTGAACAGTAGATGTTCCAATTTGGATGTCAGGGAGCGGATGCAGTTTTGTCATTCTTTGTTTGGATGCGATGATGAGAAACTCTGTTTTCTCATCATTGCCTTTAAGATGGTTGGGTGCAAGCCACTCCCTGACATCATGCACACACTTTTCGGCTTTGGTGATTGCTGGCAATAGCCCAGCCCTCGTAGCTTTAAACGGTGTATACAGCTGGATATCGTCCGCANTTTGTCTTAACTCTGGAAGATGGCGGTGCCACCTTTACTGTGGACGACGGGGCATGTTTGGCCACTTCAATCGCTTCTAGAACGAAACACTATCCAAGAATTTGAACTGGAAGTAATGGCCAGGGTTCATCAGATCCGAATAGAAGTGTTGAATTGAAGAACAGGTTCATTTATGATGACGAATTTTGAATATTCCTAGGTGCTGGACTCTCATTTCCTGAAGCGGCTGCCATTTTGCCTCTGGATGTGGGAAAACCTGACTCTGAATGTGGGATTGCCCCTCTGCGCGATGTGTGGGTGATTCCCCAGGGTGAGTGATACCAAGACCACGCAGTCTCGACAACAAGACCCCGTGATCAATGGTATCAAAGGCGGCCGACATGTCAAGTAGAATTAAAATGATCGATGGGTTGGATTATCAATGAACTGGTGTAGACCATGCATTTGTAACAGCTCGAGATACTTAAGAGTCTCTGTCTCACTAACACGGTTGACCTTGACATTCATGTCTCCGACTATAGTAAGTGGTAGAGTTTCCGAGCTGTAGGCTACCTGTCCAGCAGGTCAGAAAAGTCACGCAGATAACCACCAAAGGTGTACCTATTCTTTTTACTTGGAGGCGGGCGATAAACGAGGAGTACTTTGAGCCACCCATGGATGGTGACTTCTACCCATTCAAGTGTCTCCAACTGAACTGTTCACCCAAAACAGCTCTGACAATGACATCCTGTCTATGCACAACGGCCAAACCTCCACCATGAGCACCACGTGGGAAATTGCGAAAAGGGTAGTTGGGAGGACACACATCAGCAACCAGAGGATCATCCCTTAGATCACCTTTCAACCACGTCTCTGTGATGAACAAGAAACCCAAATTGTTCTCCTCGATCAGCTCAGAGATAGCAGTCGTTTTGTTACCGATGGATTGCGCATTCACCAACAAGCATTTTCCCACCTTTCCCCAACTGGCGTTCGCGTTGGCGTTTCGGGGGCGTAGCTAAAACTCTCTAATATTAAAATCATACTTGGAGACGACAAATTTTACAATTAATTTAACTTATTCACGCGCCACTCCTATCTCTGTAGATGCGTCTTGATGATGAGAGTCTCCATTTATTCCGTCGGGCTGTAATCACTAGTTTTTTGTTTTTCATGGTGACACACTAAACGAGTACCGGTAACCTTTGTAAAGATCAACTGAGCTTTTCTCGTCTTGGAGCGATGAAATGCACTAAATCAGCTTGCAGTTAGTTTAATGTGAACAAGACTTACCGATTTTATCACAGTAATCGTACGGAGTATTGAAAGGCCTTTTAGCACAAATTGGATTTTTTAAAAAACAATGACTTTCACAGTTTGTAAAGAACATGAAGGCCGAACAATTTTCCATCTTTTCGCAAAGGACTGCGCAAGCTTTGATCGGGATCATTCCGACATCAAGTACTGGAAAAGCATCTTTATTCGGGCTATTCGGACGTCTGCATGAATAATGAGAGGCGACAAAACCTAGAAAAGAACACTAGACGTAGGGGACCCCAATCAGTGTGTTGGTGTGAATCTCAGTTTAAAATAGTCTTCTGCTTTTAGCTCACCTGGGGTGAGCTATTGTGGTGGTCGTCCGTTAGCAGGGCACGTTTCGTAACCGCTGGGGCTATTGACCTGAAACTTGGTACATATATACCCCTAGGTCCGATGACCTACGCACCAAGTTTCGGTCCGATTCGATTCTTGGCTTGGCCACCAGGTGGACAAAACCAAAAAACAGAAACAGTGCAATAACTAATGACAGGATCATCTCCAAGTTTTTATCAAAGGCGTGTCTAGATATAACTGGTTTTTGGTTTGACATACTTAAGACTCCGCTTGGGGTCGAAAATTTGCGAAATTGTGGAAGTTGACTTCCTATATATCGTTATAATGGTCCGTATTTTACAATGCTCCTCAATGTAAAGGAGTTCCTCAAGGCTATTGTTCTCCTGTTGAGAACAATAGCCTAGAGGAACTCCTTTACATTGAGGAGCATTCTAAAATACGGGCCTTTGTGTGTCGACATTTGTGCTCTCTCTTTCTTTGGAGTTTTAAGGTCAGAGAGGTCAAAGATCAACAAAAGTAACGAACCTGCCACTGTTCGTCATTATTTCACTGAGCGACTTAATAGTATGTATAAACGTGTATTAAAGGAGTACCATAAATAATACCAAGTTTCCGCCTGATTGGACATCCAATATGACCGCCAGGTGGTGTAATCTTATAACCACCTCAGTGCTATAACTCGGGAACGGCTTGACCCAGAGTGCCCAAATGTGATATTTAGACCTCCCTCCCTCTAGGTGACCTTTACGGGCACGTCAAATTTCGGCCTGATTTGACTTCCAGTATGGCCTCCAGGCGGCATAACCAAAAAATCATTTTAATGATTTTGGGTCAAGCGCTTGGGTCAAAAGCAAAAGCTTGGCCTTGGGGCTTTGGCTTGTAAGCTTTTGCTATGTTTTATAAATTCGGCCCATTGTATTGTAAAAAGTAACAGGCATTGAGAAAGAACTCAGTAGCCTTTGTCATCTTTGTTTGAAGTTAACCAGTGCATGACTTAGTCACTGCCTGCCACACACTTCAAAAATTATTATGTAACACTTTTTGCCACATGAATATGACTCAGCGCTGTTCTATAGATTTTGCATTTTGTATGTACTGACGGCCTACACAAGGGGCATGAAGTATGGGGCCGAATTTATAAAACATAGCAAAAGCTTATAAGCCAAAGCCCAAAGGCAAAGCTTTTGCTTGTCAAGAAGAAGCACAAGACAAAGGTTTTGCTCACAAACATATTCATAATCAATTGCTTAATCTAATGACCTTTTCTTATAAAGCCAAGCAAGATTTTCTATCTGATGAAGCTAATTGCTCACAAGACAAAGCTTTTGCTAATTCTTATAGGAAGTTGCTTGTTGTATGAAGCAAAAGCGAAATTTTATAAATACTATATTTGGCCGAATTCATAAAAACAAGCATCCTTTTCTGGGCTTTTTCTTGAAGAGGTATTTATAAAATTAAAAGTCAAGCGCTTTGGGTCAAGTCGTTCCTGGGTTACAGCACTTTAAAAAGTGCTGTAACCCAGGAACGACTTGACCCAAAGCGCTCAAATGCGCTGTGTGGCCCTCTCCAGATTACCTTCATGCGCATGTGAAGTATCGTCCCGATTGGATATATTTCTGGATATCCAGAAATGCCACCAAGTGGCGTGACCCAAAAATCATCAAAGTCCTCTAAATCGGGAATGACGTGACCCAGATTGCTCATAACTGATGTACATGTACCTCCCTCATTACACTGTTATGTCCAACCAGGTGTTGTCAACACCGATTATCTCAAATATCTCATAAACCATCAAACCAAATTAAATGCGGTTTTCTGCATAAGGTCAGAAATCTTGTTGACTACAACTGGGCATCAATGTTTTTGCACAAGATTCACTTCTTCATAGCGTAATCTGTCATTGAAAAAAAGGTAAAAAAACCTTTTTTGTTTCTGGATTTTTCACCCAAATTCCTTTGCTAGAATGAAGTTATGCCAAAATAAAGGTGATTTAGCAAGTTACTGTCAAAATCGGTCATTTAGTTTTTGAGAAATTGTCGTTTTTGTAAAGCTATATCAACACCACTTGTCTTCCACTGCCAACAACTTATGAGACGGTCCCTACATAATAATGCAAACCATGGGCCGAATTCAAAAAAACAGCATTTGCTTTTTCTGGGCTTTTTCTTGCTTGGGGCTTTGGCTGGAAGCTTTTGCTATGTTTTATAAATTCGGCCCATTGTCATGAATAACCAGTACCGGTCACAACATTTATCTATGCCTATACAGTGACCCATGCATGGTGTATGGTCTGCATCAGGCCCGTAGGAGCCGGGGGGGGGGGCGGTGGGTCCTTGCCCCCCCCCCCACTTTTTTGCCAAAAAATACCTTTGGCCCAAATGTCCATTTTATATGTCCACATTCTTGCTCTCAGATCCCAGGAAAATGCATCTAAAGCACTTAAATTGTCAAATTTTCCGGGCGGAGGACCCCCAGACCCCCCATTTCGGCTTCCCACTTCCTTTTCAGTGCTCACCGCCTCCGTCCAGCTACACCCCCATTCTGTCAATCCTTGATCCAGCCCTGCCGGGACCCCCCACTCATCAGAGGGCTGCTACGGGCCTGTGCATTATTATGTAGGGGCTGTCTCATAAGTTGTTGGTGGTGGAACACAAGTGGTGTTGATACAGCTTTACAAAAACGTCAATTTCTCAAAAACTAAACGACCGATTTTGACAGTAACTTGCTAAATCACTTTTATTTTGGCATAACTTCATTCTAGGAATCTGGGTGAAAAATCCAGAAACAAAGAAGTTTTTTTGGAACATTTTTTCAATGACAGATTACGCAATGAAGAAATGAATCTTGCGCAAAAACACTGATGCCCAGTTGTAGTCAACAAGATTTCTGACCTTATACAGAAAACCGCAGTTAAATTGGTTTGGTGGTTTATGAGATATTTGAGATATTCTTTGTTGATATTAATACGAACAAAACTGTACGTCGGGTAAGCTATGCGTCCATCTGTAAGTCGCCTCGTAAAGGATACCTATCAGGACAGACTTAACACACCAACAGAGCGTTTTCGGCTTCTAAGCCACTGTAGCTCATTTGCCCTGGCCTGGGAAACATACGTTTCACCGTTGGTTTACATGATTGTATCATTACATTTCTGCATAGGCAGAAACAGCAAAGTGATTCGATATCTCGTAAATCAGTCGACAAAGTTATGCACTTATCTGCAGCGCCATGGCCACCACAGGGCCCGGTTGCAGAAAAGCGTATTATGCGTAGTATCATTCTATCTCCTAGCTGGCTTCTAACTTAGTATGCGTTTGTATACGAAGTTAGGAGCCAACTAGGAGAAAGAATGATACTACGCCTAGTATGCTTTTCTGCAACCGGGCCCATATCAACAAGAAAGTGACATCAAAGCGATATCGATGGTTTCCGATGTATGCTATTCATGCAGCTCGTCAGCTGAGCTGGTTCAATTTCCATTTTCAACAGGACCGTGACTCCTGTGCCCATAAGGGATTTAAGGCACGAGGAATTTGGGACAGGTAAAAAACGCTCATAGAACTAATTAATTCGCAGCTGACGAACTGTCCCGTCAAGCTTCCAAAACAATATCTCGTTCTGAAACTCAGTCAATCCAATGCATCGTCACTCTTACAATCACATCTACGCACACATCAAAGACTTCTCTTCACGTTCACCCTTTTATGCTCAAATGAACGATGAAATACAAATCTATACAAAATTGGCAACAGTGGAGAATAAGCACTTCGACCTTTGCCCAAGGAATTAGAACATCTCTCGACTGTAGAAGTTGCCAAAGTAAAGTATAGTGAGATGCAGGAAGCAGCAGCAGTAACGAGCCGGGTTCTATCCATCCTGTCGACACATGGAACAGAATGGAACACTAATTGGGATTTCGGATAGTCGGGGAGTCTGGCCGTTATTAATGCCGCAGTATCGATCTGAATGTTGCATTGAATCAGACATCGGAGTGGAGATTTGCTTTTGTCTTTTGTGGCGTATTGATCGTCACCAGATATCAATTAGGGTCTACAGCATCCGACAAAGAACACTGTCGAATGTTACTGCAGTCTGAAGAGAATTACAAACTTGTCCATTTAGAAGTTTTTCAAGGACTTAGTATTAAAAAACAGGGGGGGGGGGGGCGTATGCATAAAACATTTTACTCCTTAACTTAGTTTTTCCCTTAAAACCGCTACGGATTCCTTACAGAAAGACATTTCTTAAGTGATATGCACAAAACGTCTTAAGGGTAAAGTGACTCGAAATCTCGAATTTTTGACGCGAATCTGACTAACTCCGCACTAAAATGGAGAAATGAAGGCTTGGGGCACCTCCTTATGATGGTTCCCTAAGGTCTCCGAGCCTTGTTTTCCAATTTTAGTATAGGTCTACAGTTAGCCAGATTTTTTGTGTCAGAAATTCGAGATTTCGAGTCACTTTACATAACCCTTAAGGTATAAAACCTGCATTTTTCCTCAAGTCTAGGAAACTTCCTTAAATTCTAAGGATGTCAGTATACAGGCAGTTATCATTTATGCCCCACATCTCAACCAATGGGATCGACCCATTACAAACAGATTTAGTCTAAATTGGTCTGGTAAGTGATTGTGCAATCTTGTCCAGGGAAGGTTTCTTAGTGGCTGAGCAAACTCCTTAAAGCTGAACTTCAAACTGAACTGCATGAACAAAAAGCCCTCATGCGGCGAGCAAGAGAAATGCAAACGCCCTGCAAACACCTCAAACGAAGGCTCAGAACATGATAGACCCCACGACGCCAGGAGGGCGCCACTTTATTTGCCTTCGGGCAACAGAGCCATCAACATCTCCGGATACCGCTTACATGTACAGCCTTGGAAATTAGTAAATGGACAGTGAAAATATTGTTTTTCTCAGAACTGTTTGATGATAATTGAATGCGGTTTTCTGCATATGATAGGCAAATTATCTGGCTATAAACGCATAGTGATGACCTTGAATCTGCTATCATAGAAATTGCCGAAATTTGGCGATTTCCAAAGTGACCAAAACCAACTATTTTGTTTTTTGAAAAAAAACAAAATTTTTCACAGCAGACTTGTCCGCCACCCTCAAAAATGGTCCCTAGTTCAAGTTTCATCAAGATGTGAAATCCCAAGACTGAGATAAACGCCTTTTTATCAAATATCGTCAGCTTAACTGGGCAATCAGTCTTGAGAAATCCCCTAGGCATGAGACCTCTACTACCCAAGTTGTTGATCAATACTCATGACCTGGGCCTGGGTATTCCCTAGTTATTCTTGAAAGCTGTTATGAATCTTACGTAAGACTGCATAACTTTTGAATGGTGTTGATAAGGAAGTGCTCTGACTATTTCAATAAAGGTTTATTGAATACACAAAAGCCACTCACTGCAGGAATATGCATGAGCACTTTGGCCTATACACTTGACCAAGGTCCCGGAGACATGTCAGTATTCACTGTTCAGTGACTATTGTATTGATTGAGGGCAATGAATGGGCAGGGGCCATCTAAAAAGCCACTGACTTTGAGCTCATAGAAAAATGATATTTTCATCACAAATTCACAAATTCATCACAAATTCGGTTTAAATTAGCAAAAATACCAATTTTCTTGTAAAAATAATTGACAAATTTGTCATTTGTCAGTAAGATCTATCCGCGGATGTAAAGATTTCTGAAAAAAACTTGAATGCAAAAATGTTGATTTTAGGTCACTTTGGAAATCGCCAAATTTGGGCAATTTCTTTGACAGCCGATTCAAAGTCATCACTATGCGTTTATAGCCAGATAATTTGCCTATCATATGCAGAAAACCGCATTCGATTATCATCAACCAGTTCTAAGAAAAACAACATGTTCACTGTCCATTTACTAATTTCCAAGGCTGTACACTACTCAAAGAAAAAAAAGCAAGTCATTTTAGACGGGATTCGAACCGTCAACCTTCTGATTTGTAATCCACCACTCTATCCACTCGGCCAACGAGCCAGCTGACATGGACATGATTTGTGTTTGTCATAGACGTAGGCCTTCGCCTTACGTAATATTACTACGAATGAGACAAAACACGGGAAGCCACCAACAAGTTCGGTGTGGCGGAATGGGGAAGACGGTGGAACGAAGATAACAGGGCGCGGGTTCGATTCCCAGCTGGGTCAAAACTTTTTCTTTCAAAAAAGTGTCCAGCAGGAGCTCACCAGAGGTTGTTGACACCTTGACAGCTCGAAGAAAAATAAGGTGGCGCCCTCATGGCGTCGTGGGGTCTATCATGTTCTGAGCCTTCGTTTGAGGTGTTTGCAGGGCGTTAGCATTTCTCTTGCTCGTCGCATCAGGGGCTTTTAGTTCATGCAGTTCAGCTTTAATAGATAAAATACAGCCTCTGCGGTGTTTTTAAAAAAGACAGCCACGCCACTGCGCGGCTTTCTTTCGAAATACAAACAACCATCTGCCATGTTTCGAACATCCACCGAATATGAATGGCTTCACCAAACATAATATCCAGGGGGCGCTCACAAAGTTTCGGACTTTCGAAGCGTCAACATCACCGAACATCCCACAATGGAGGTCGGGGCAGTAAGTACAAAATGTACAAGCATAGGCACACGCTGATCTTGGGCCGTGAAAAGATTATACACAACAGTGTATAAACACGAATATCACATACGAATCTAGGTAAAAAAGGCACTGGAAAAAAAGGCACTGGAAAAAAAGGCTCGGTAAAAAAGGCACTAGGTAAAAAAGGCACTGGAAAAAAAGGCAATAGCTAATAAAGGCACTAGGAAAAAAAGACACTCGGAAAAAAAGGCACTAGGTAAAAAAGGCACTAGGAAATAAAGGCACTAGGAAAAAATGCCACTGGAAATAAAGGCACTAGGAAAAAAAGGCACTTGGAAAAAAAGGCACTTTTGACAAAATGAGGTCCAGGGTTGACATCATGCGGTGGAGAGGGTTACTCCCTCCGATTTATTCGGTTTCCTCCGAGTTCTTCGGTTTCCTCCGGGTTCTTCGGTTTCCTCCTACACTCAAGTAGAAGTCGCTCAATATTGCCATCAGGGCTAATAATGCGGTATTTAGGGCATTA
>NMRB01003346.1:55877-67069 GCA_002633025.1 Notospermus geniculatus | reverse complement strand
GGGCCTTTGCCATTTTCAATGATTCCTTCGTTGATTTTTCATTACAATAATTTTACTCGACCGTGGGCTGTCGTAAACTCATAAACCATGAGTAAACCATTAATTCATTTACCTGTCTGCTACACCTGTGGACGGTCTCCTACCAATGCTCTCAAAAATATTAATATTAATGTTAATATTAAAATGTGGATGTTGTTAAAACGAAGCAACCAGATGCTTTATTGGTGCTTTTCTGCATGTGCAGTCATGTTTTACGCTGTCTGCAGCTGTGGTGTCTGAACATGAATTAAGCAAGGCTGGGAATCTCTACAATGTTTGTTGACATGTGAATTAGTGAGTATTGAACGGAAGCATATGACTTCAATGGATCCATAGAGGAACCGTATCCCTGAAAACGTGATTTTTGAATACAACCTGTGTAATGAAAATAACAAATAGGTACCGGTAATGATAAGATTCTGGTCTATGTGAGGGTACATGTCGTTGTCGTTTCATCAAAAACCAACACCGGTTTTGGGCCGTATTCTATTGCTTCTCTTAATGTCCTGGGGCCTGTTTCACAAAGTGACTTTAAGCTAATGGGACCTTTAATTTCAATGCATTTTCCATTTGGTTAAAGGTACCATTAGCTTAAAGTCAACTAATGAAATAGTCTCCTGTAGTATAAAGGTCCATCAATGGAAAAAATAAGGGAAAAATTGGAAGACATTTAGATACATGTACCTAACGTAAGTTTCTTCCAACTTCTCCTTTTTAAAAAAAAAAGAAGTTCCGTTTATTTGTACATGTAACGCCGTATATAAAACAAATATAGAAATAATTACACCTGTTCTGGGTAGCTTCCAGGTGATAGGCATTTTCATTTCGGTTTCTTTAGGGAAGTTTTATAATCAGCAGCAACCGTAGCATGTTCATGTACATGTATGGGCAAAGTTGGTTTCACTCAACAGTATTAACTGTTGTAACTGAGAATTCGTAACAAATGCATGCATTCAACAAAAATCATACGATAAAATCACAGCAAAAATAGATACCTCTCATATTTATTTGCATCACAGCTACATGTATTTTGGATACTTTCAAACGATTGGGGGCTTTATTGCATTCCTTATAAACATGCGGTGGGTACGACACTGTTAATCTTTTTGATCAAATTTTTTGAATTTTGCCAAAATTTAAGGCCTACAATAATCAATAATCAAGGCCTACAATAATCAAAATAGAAACCTGTATTCAGCATCTTCAGTGAATTTTATCAAAAGCTTGTCAGTCTGGGACGGGATTCAATGCTTGCGTTAAGCTAGATCTTCTTCGAGAGTCGTAACTATCATTTCGTACCAAAAGTCCCCTTTTATCTATTTTTGTTCGCACCACTGATGATTATCTATGTAATTATCTCCATGTTTCATAAAACAGCATCAATCTTCGTCAAGGTTGAGCGAGTGCTTTATAATCGCCAGGCTAGCTGAGGCTACAGCAAGTCTGGCGAAACCACGGAGAACCGGTCGTTGTGCCTTAGCTTTCTGATTGACTTTAAAAACCCTCTTGTAATCATGATGTCATCGAGCAGGTCTTACACGACCTTGAATATAATTATAATAATCCCAAATATCAAGTCAACAGCCACCCCGGACAAAATAACATCTCTAAAATTAGCAACGCGGGAGAAAACCTTGAATAAATTAACACAGATACTATAGAGGGCGCATACATTATTCAAAATACAAAACACTGGTGACTGGATCTCTCAAGGCCGCGTTAGTCATCTCAAGAGTTATTTTGAAAAAGGTGCACCGTGCGTTTTTCTAATTTTGTTTGCTTTTTAGCAAAGTTTTTATCCTGCAGAATATATTTCTTTGTAATTATTGTTTACTACCGTCCGGATGATCTCAAAAATGTCCGTATATAACTTCACTACTGCATGAATATTTTTGGAGATTTTACATCAAGCGATGATGTGTAGGCGTCTTTCCTTACGTATGTTTTTCATCTTTTACAAAGAGATTAAAAGAATTTTCCTTTCGTTTCTTCCTTGTTTATCTTTATAATAAATCATCAAATAGTTTTATGGAAACTTTTGACAATGTAAAATCGCAATCTGCAGGATTTCTTCCATGGCAAGGATTTTGAAAAAGCAAAATTAGTTTGGGTTAAAGGTTTGATATCAGGAACGGTAGAGGTGTCATTCGACTTACAACTTTAACCCCGATCTATTCTGCAGCATTTCAGTAGAACTCAGAGACTGCTGTGGCGTTTTCTAGTGTTCCATGCATCTCAGTGTTTCCGTACAATAGAGAGCCGGGGAGACTATGACTTTTCAATAAGAGAACACTGAAGTTTGTCACTCTTTTCACAGTGCCCCCCCTCCCATACAGGGAGCGGAAATACCCAACACCATGGCACTTTAAACGCATTTATACACCTGGCTGGAGTGAGGTGAGGTGGGCAGGCCGACATTGCGGTTCGAATCTGGGACCTCATGACGGCTAGCCAGAGATCCCAGCCACTGGACCACCGCGGCTCCTGGCCGAATTTTCTTCAATAGGAGACATTGTCTGAGGACAGGGGGCGGGGTGGGGAGGACTGTTGTGAAGGAAATATTTTTCTCACAAATGTTATCTTTATACAATTTCATTGTTCGTTATATTTTGTATGTGAAGTAAATTGGGGTCCGTGGGTTCGATTCTGGTAGGAAGCAATGTCTTCCACCTTAGAAACTCGATTTCTATTTCATATTCATAAAGTAAATTGGCAATATGACTAGCCTACCCGGACAGCGCATCAGGTTGTCTGTCTCCACCTTCGCCCTTAATAGCAAACGTACTTTTACAATTGATGACAACACCTGGTGGAGGTAGCAGTGTACTTTTTATTCCACATTACGAACAATAAATAAACCGTGAAAGTTTTATCTGTCTGCGGAAAAATGATAATAAATATTGAGCAGAAATACTGTCCGGCAGGCTATACAGGGTACACGACAAAGTTTTTCTTGGTTTCTAGTACTCACAGGTGAGCTAAAAATTGAAGGATTGCATGCCGTGCCAAAGCATCCTGAGAATATCAGGCGTTCTTACTGCTCGCTCCCTCCGTCACCGCAGCGGATGAAGAGGAGCGAGGTAAAAACCCCTGCTGTGGGATGATGTGCCAAAGCAACCACGCCTAAAGTAAGCTTTAGCAACTGTTCACAAAAAAGGAGAAAAAAAGCGAAAATATTTTTTAATGGGTTTAGCTTAAAGATGTTTTGAATGTAAAACATTGCTGAAAAGAATTGCCGCCTCGTTGAAATTTGGTATCAAAATGTGCGGAATTTGATACACTGGGCAAATATCATACAACCTAAGCCTGACTTAGGCAATTTTGTCATTTACTAAAAAGCAAAAAAAGTAACAAAAAAGTCTTAGCAGTTTTTTTCTTATACATGTAAGTATCGTACAAGAAAAATCTTACTAAGGAAAATTTTATACGAGTCCTGTATGTATGCAATTACATGTCATCTTAAGTTTGTTGTCTTTGCTACCTGCTGCTGCCATTTATTGCATACATAAACGATAATGGCTGGTATTTATAAAAGTTAGCAAATGCTTTTACTCAAGACTTGCACAGCGAGGTCCCATGTAAATGTACTACAAAACTTTGAAGTAAAAGCATTTGCTAGCTTTTATGAATACCAGCCAATGATTGTTCATACGCAGTCTGCCCCATAGAACTAATTTTTTTTCCTTCAGCCCGTGATTATTTTTGAATTACGTACATGTATGTAAAGGTCTTTATCGAATTGTTAATGGAGAAAATTTCAATGAAATAAAAAAAAACATTTTCAATTATATCACAACATCTGGGTTTTTACCAAGGGATGACACCGTCGTATTATTTACAGTCTAGGCACATTCAATTACCTACACTCATGGACACCAGTTTTTAATTTCTCTAAAACTAGGCGATGCAGAAAATGCACAAACACTGCCAGAGGTCTTTTTTGATTTGAAAATTTTACTGAGCACTGACATATACATGTATGTATACATTGACAGGTGTCTCCTGTATAGTGTGCTCGTTCCGAAATTTTTTTCAGAACTATAGGCCCTTAAATTCTGTTGAAATTAATTCTGTTGAAAATTGCACTTGAGAACGTTTTACCGACGAAAATTAATAGTTTTGCCCCACCTGCGATGCCTACTCTACTAATTGAGTGATTTTGAAATTCAAACGAAGCATAGCTAAGTTTACGGCCCAAAGTGTCTGCATGAATACGAATTTCTCGAAGTTTTGATCATGAGCTAGCCCTGAGACTGCCTGTTCCACGTGACAGCCGCCATCTTGGATATATCAACGTGACAGCCGCCATCTTGGAATCAGCGCAAACTATAATTACTGGACGTTCGCGTTCCTAAAGCCCAGGTCACACTGTGGCGACTAAGGCGGGCGAATCCCCGCGAACTAGAATGAAATGGTCCATGGACCATGTGCTCACCCCTTTGGACATAATAGTGTAATGACAGAGAGAGATATGCACATGGTCCATGGACCATTTCATTCCAGTTCGCGGGGATTCGCCCGCCTAAAAAAGTCGCCACAGTGTGACAAGGCAGATGGTAGAGAGACCACGACATGGGCATTTACTTTAGAACTAGGCCCATACCTCACTTTTAGTACAACTCTCATTGGCCTTGTGATTTACATTGTGTCAAGATCTGACCGAACGTTAGGAGGTCGAAGGATCAGCATTTTTGCACGATTGCCACGGCTTTGCTCCTTTTGGATACCATGAAGCACGCAGTCAACCGCAGAGATTAAGGTCGTCTCGGGTCTAATTCACGAAAATAGAGAATTTTGTAATTTTGAAACAGTGAATTTTGCGGGCCGCGAAATTATTCCTCTTGTGTACACTTTCTACCTGTGCGATTAGCTCCCTTTAACTGTTGCGGTTACACTAATCTGCAAACTCAGCAATTCTTAGTCTTTTTCGCTTAGGCCAAAAAAAATTGTCTGTTTCTTGTCCAGCAACTCAGCAAAAATTGATGCGGGCATGCGATTTTTTTTTTATTTTCAAATAATTTTTTTTCCGTTTTCTTCATGGATGGGGGGAAATACCACCAGCAAACTATCTCTCTACATGTTTAAAGCACAGATTTAATAAAAAATAAAGATGATTTCAAGTGATGAAGCATTTCTGTGCATTGTACATGTATAGAAGGCGCTGCATAAGCAAGTGGGAAAATTTGAAATTGGTGAGAAAAAAAAATTGATGCGGAGGGCCTGGGAATGACGCGGGCGCGGACAAGAAACAAATGCTTTATTTTTTTGGCCTTATCAAAACTAAAGTTGAAATTAAAACTAATCTTGAAATTAAAAGACACATGTATTGTCAATTTGAGACTGAAATTTGGTGTCCTTAATAGAGAGGTGTCTTTGAGGTAGGCCTAGATGCGTCCGCTAAGGGAGGTTCAACTCTACTTTCTATGACATATTCTGCCTTAGGCTTTTGTATTTTTTGATTCAAGGAATGTCACATCAACTGTTGGGACGAGAGTAAACACCCACCCACCACACTGAACAATTGGACGTTTTGCTTATCAAAACAACTTTTTATTTGCCTGTATCATTTTTGCTTTCGTTTTCGCATTGTCACCGACGTATTAGACAGGAGTACATTCAATAGTACATCTTTAGAAAGTAAAGAAAGTTCAACTGCATTCCACGTAACAATTCCACATTCACGTCTTTTCATTTTATGCAACCGTTACTGATGTAGCCATTCAAAATGACCCAATTTCGTGGGAATTTTTTCCGAGTTTTTAGTGACAAATCGCGTGAAAAAAGCGGCAAAGAAAGTTATGATTTATAGAGTTGGTGAGTCAGCCGCACCACAAATACGACCCTGGGATGACGAGGCTTTTGATTCGTTTGTGACACACCAAGTTTCCATACACCAACATTGGATAAAAATTGATAATAATTCAACAGCAGACAAAGGGTGTGAGACCAGAACAATAGGAACCGGGTGAAAAGAGGAACAGAGCCGTGAGCAAACTGGGCGGTGTCATAGCTCAATGCATGATAATGTTAATCTGATGCTGGGGTAAAGGGAAATTGTCAAGGGTGATTACACAGGCAATGCCGTGGAGGGGTGACATCCGAACATATATTTAATCTTCAGCTGCGAGAAGGAACTCAAACGAGCCTTCAGGCGGCGTTGTAGTTGACACATTCGTTAGCAAACATTGACAGACGGTTTGTGAGCTCCTTTTTACAAACTTCGACTTTTACCGAATGCTAAGAAGTGAGTTATAATTCTAACTGCAGTGTCTAAGGGGTTCCATCACAATTCCAAACTTCTCGCTTCATTTCGCCGAACAAAAAACATTAGAAATATTCATATCTGTAATTGCAGTTGGCTAAACGTTGGACCTGTTCTTTCATATCCAAACCGCGATCAAAACTCGGCGTTGTTCGATGAAAACAATGAATGAAAAAAAGTATCAACTGATAAACTAAAACATGTAAAAACTAAAAATATGAAAAACAAAAGGCGAAAAAGGAGAAGTGGGCCTGCTTCTAATTTTGTTATGCGATGCAACAGACATTTAACTTGTGAGTTCCTTGTTAAAAAACCCTTGATTCCAAAACATCTTGGCTAAACGTTAGAAGTAGGTATCTAAACCGGCAATCAAAATTTGTTGATGTTCGGATAAACAATGAAAGAAAAACTAAAAATTGATAAACTAAAAACATGAAGAAACTTAAAATATGAAAAACTAAAGGCGAAAAACGAAAAGTGTGCCTCCTACTTCCAAATGTGTTTTATACGATGTAGCAGACATTCAACTGGTGAGGTCCTTGTTGAAAAAAAACATACACTGTATGTCCCTTCATATGACATTATCTTATCTTTTTACCTTATCTTCTCCAATAGATGAATAGATTTGACGCCCCACGAATGTCTCCTTTACCACTTTTTAACAACGCAGCGAAGCTTTTTTTGGTCAGAATGTGATTCTCCTCCCCCAAAGGTCTGTACAGGAAAGACGGGATAATGAAACCCGAGCGAACACTACTGACACCCAAGATAATATATAAAAATATCTAGCTTTCCAAAATGTCTTGTTACATCAGTCGCGATTACATGAGAGGGGGCGAGAATTATATAGTTGGGTACATTGTTCAATGTACTAGTATCTATAAACCGAAGCGAAGATTTTTACTATAGAGCGTATCTTTTTCACTGCGTCATCAGAATCAGTCAGCTATACCTAGACGTTGGAGATCCATTAGAAGCGTTTGAAAAACAAAACTTTTGCCAGTTTTAAAGTGCTTTACCAACGTAAGAGATTGCTTTTGGAAAAAGGCTTGCCAAGAACACGCCGTCTGGAAAAAAACTAGAAACCACTAAGTCGCTGGTAGTCGATACGTGTGATTTTTCATCCGAAATTACATTTGGTTTTTTAGGATGTCGTCTGAGAACAGAGCGTTTTTACCAATAGCTGGAGTAGATGCGGAGAGAACACGCCACAGACATATGTCTCATTTCGAACTGGAAACAGTTAGACATCCTGAAAGCCTGTCATTTTTCACCTTCAACTCAGTTATTCTTATCTGGGGGAAAAAAGTGGCGGATTACGTATACCTGCCTGCAAGTAATAAATGAAAGTCGTCAAGGAAATAAGACACCTCCTTTATTTTCGGTGGTAATGTATCTAAAATCTTGAGATCGGGTGCCCCCCCCCCAAAATAACCCTTTATAATAAGATAACCCTTTATAATCTGAAAACGTATTAAAGCTACATTTTTCATATTTTTCACTATTTACCTAAAGGATATTAGACATCTTTCCTCAAGAATACAGCTCCATTGGTTAAGTAGCATTAAAATAGCAACATATTTATTAAACAATTTCTTGCCAAAAAATTCAAAGAAAGAGAAAGCACAAAAATTGACACACAAAATGATGATAAACAGGAAGTCAATTTCCAGAATCTTAGCAAATTTTCGACCCCAACCGGGGTCTTCTTCAGGCTGGCACTTTCAAGTCGAGCTACCCAAATCGAGTTTGTCAAAAAATTCAATGCAGAAAGTTAAACGCAATTTTAGTGACCAACATTGCACTTTGTGAAGAGGTCTGGGGTTTCTCCCCCAGATAATTTTAAAATCCAGACGTTCTGTGATGCGATTTTCTGACCAGTCCCGATGAAATGTCGTGCGTTGCCGAGAGCAGGGGGAGGGGGTCCGGACCCCTTGGACCCTTCCCCTGGATCCGCGCCTGTGTTGCGGATCCTTCTGCTAGGTGGCAAACCCACAATCGTCACGTTCAAGTTTGGCATCCGTATCAATTCTATACCAACTCTGTTCTTTCCCCTGCCGAAAAAATGCGCTCCTTAATTCTTGTATCGGAAAAAACAAAATCCTCTTAAGTGTACAGAAATAAGTCAGCTCAGCTGTCACAGTAAAGCACTTGCAACATAGTACCTGCCACCCGATGAGGTCGTTGCCCTCTAAGAGCCCTGGACCCAGGACCATCCCTCATAAGAGCCGAGATGGTCGAATCCAACCCAGGTAATCCGGGGTCGTCGGTCCTGAAACATATCCAGTGATATCATTTTGATATATCTCAAATTACACCCCGGAGGCACGTCATAGGATTTCTTTCCCCAGGGCACCACGTTTTCCAGCAAATTGATCACCAAAAAAGTCGCAGTATAAACTCGTTGCACATTCATGTTTCTAGCCTCTGCACATGCAAATTCAATTTTTTTGACAATTTATTCACCCCAGATATATGAAAGTAGTTTCCTATGTTAATAGTCGAGTCCGTGGACGAACGACCCTCGGTGGACCCATTTAGAGAAGTCAGTAATATCAAATACGTATTTCATCTTGAAGTACATGCACATGTATAAATTGTGAGAAATCTCACTCAGTTTCATGGACTAAAACCTCCATTTGTTGGTGTGAAAGCAAGAATATAGACGCCAAGATGTGCGTGGCTGTACGGTAGCTAGTTTAGGGCTAGGCCAATATCCGTTAAAGACCTTAGTCAAAATACACTTTTTCTTTAGATCAAACAATTAAATATATTTACCCTTCTTAGACTTAAAATCTTTATGATTTATGGACCCTGAATCGCTGAAAACGAAGAGCATTTAAGATTCTATCACACCGGCTCATCAAAGCTATGCCGATTTTGGGCGTCAATTCTGCAGGAATTCAACCGTTACGTCATCACGGACAGTCTCGTCCCGCTCCTCATTATATGCGTGCATTCAACATTGGTCCAGGCGTTCTTTAGCAGGACCCTGGCAACGAGGTTTCATCGTGGAGGCATCATACTTTTCTGAATCCAACCGTAATTTGGTGGTCCTGGTACATTTTAGGGCTAAAAGAGATCAAGGATTTTTGATATAAATAATTGTTATCTGGTGTCACCCATTCACCCGTACCATATGGTAGGCTACTTTTTTGCACTAAATTATTGATTGCATATATGGCATGGCTTTTTCTGTCAAATCTTTTTCAACAGAGAAGAAAATGAAAAGATTGATCGACAAAAATGACCACTAGGTCTTATCCACCCCCACATACTCCCACTGCCTTAAATAACGTCTTGGATGATCCCATATAGAACGTTTCTCTGAAGATGTACATTACATAAAAAATAGACGAAAAATGAATAATTAATATAGCGCATGGTACTTAATCGAGGCTCCACTGTGGTGCAGGCCGATTAATATTCATTTGCTCAACTAAAAAAAAGTCAGTTTGCGCAGGGGGCAAGGAATGAGAAATTGCCGCCAAATCGATCCGAAGTCTCCGTCATAGCCTGCCGTTTCCATGACTACAGACTGTCATTTTTTTACGAGTCGAGATATTTTCTTAGTTGTTGAAGGTCATGGGTGCATTGTAGAGAAATGCTGCCGTATGTTGTTTGGCTTGTGGAGATAATGCAGTTTGATGCAAAGGTGCTTTTTCCTTTGGCAGAAGGGAATGTTTCATGGTAGTGAGGGTCAGGGGGTTTCTGTGAACAACTACAATGGCTTTTTCTTCTTGGTTTTCAGCATCAAATGGCTGTCTATTTCACCAAAAGTCGTCACCTACATGTAGTTTCATTACTTTTAGCTACACAGTTTAGTTGCAGGGGGAGGGGGGCTTACTGGGAATTCCCAAACACACCCTCGCGTTGATCTCCTAATACTGTGGACCCTGAAAAGTGCGGTTTGACTTTCGATCTTTCGCTGCAAAGCGACACCACCATCAGATATCTATAGTATAGTGAGTCAAGATTCTTCCCAATCTTGCTTGTACAGCGTTGGAGGTTCATGTTTGAACCTAGGCCCAGGTGCAGGGCTAAACTTCGCACTTGACACTATCGGACTGTACGGGGGCGAGACCCACCACTCCACAAGTGTCGGATTAATTCTCACCAACCCCTCCCAAGAGTAGATGCGCAGGAAAAAAACAGCGAGTGCGGGGGCAATATACACAGGTGTCTTTTCGAGAAAATTCGATATTGCGTTCGATGAGAGTGCTGGGTGAGGGATGACCATCGCAGGTGGTATTTCGTTATGCGTTAATAAAACACCCCAAGCTTGGCCTGTGAAGATGGGGATTTGGCCTGGTGGTTAAGGCATGCTGCCCCTGAGTGCTGGCGATTGATGCCTATGCGAGGGTCCGTGGGTTCGAGTCACCTTTGAAGCTATGTCTTTCACCTTCACCTGTTATTATTCCAAACTTGGCCCAGTCTAGAATGTTCTCCCCTCCTGTGGTAACGGCCCGACAGCTGTTGTTTTTGTAGCCATCTCATCTGCGTAAATCGAATTAAATTTTTTTCAGGCATATTATTGAACTGGTCATGAAAAATGACAACCTTGAAAACTGCAATAGGTGAAGATGCCGTTGGCAAGAACACATTTTTCAACTAGAAGTGCTATTTTATACTTCTGACAGATCGCCACCGACGGTTTTTTCAAGCCAAGAGATGCTTGCCTCGAAATCTAAGAGATTTCTAGTCACCTTGTCAGTGTCATTGGTTTTGCCTAAGTAGGCAAAACAGTGACACTGAAAAGGTCACTCGAAATCTAAGAGGCAAAATCAGACACTGATAAGGTGACTAGAAATCTAAGTAGGCAAATCAGTGACACTTTGTCAAGGTGACTAGAAATCTAAGTAGGCAAATCAGTGACACTGACAAGGTGACT
>NMRB01003346.1:34476-55142 GCA_002633025.1 Notospermus geniculatus | reverse complement strand
GTAACAGGAGAACACCTCACTGCATGGCCGTTGCTAGTAGATCTAATTCGGGGTGGGGGTGGGGGACGGACGGCGAATACCACCAGATACATCGAAAAATGCGTTTTTCATGCAGATTCTCGCCGAAAAATGGCACAAAGTGAAGTCTTGCCCCCTCCCCCTGAGCCCCTACTTGCACTATTCTGAGACAGAAGCTACCGGTATTCTGTAGGCCTACTTCACTTTATGCTTGCCTGATCAGACTCGTATGATGACAGTTATACTAGTACACCCAAAGGCCGATAAGGCCCAGCAGACACCCCAATGCCGACCAGACCTTTGAAGTGGGAGAATGAAACTGAAGTCGGCGATATTCAGCTGCCGGTGTAATGTTTTTGAATGTTCTCCATCTGTGATTGTTCCCCTCCTATTGTCTGATGGAATAAGCGACTTGACAGTAGAGGACACACAGAGAGAGACCCGTCGATCTATCTGCCAGCGTTTCCCAAACAATAAGGGGAACATTGACAAGCGGAAGCATTGGCAGATGCAACACCGGCTCAATGTGGCGTAGTCATTTCAAACATTCCCGGTAGGTGCCGCCACTGCACAGTCGTCTGCTGTGCACGGTCAATAAATTAGTCCGTGTCCTTGATAGTACTGTCTGAACTGATTTATAGCAAAAAGAAAAAAAAATAATCGGGTCACACGTTTCGATTGGCAGCGATAGGTGGCAGCACCTGACGGAGGCAAACCCGGTGTAACGTTTTTGAATGTTCTCAATCTGTGAGTGTCCGTTATAGCGTCCGTTATAGCCTAACGAACTCAAAATACATGTACTTCCCTGCTGACTTGATGTGATGAAAAAAAAAACTTAGGGGCAGAGAGAGGGATCGAACCCGCAGCGACGCTGCGGGTCTGGGAAGGGGTAGGCCTAGGGCATTAAATCCTATCACACCAGGTGGTTTGGGACTCAACTGAGGGTGGTGGATATGTGTTTGTGCGGTTTTTTGGGCCACCCTTTATTAAGTACACAACCCTCTCCTTGATCACGCGGTGAGGGAGGGTCGCGGCCTCGCCACGAGCCGAGGATCGATGAAGTCTAGACAATAATCACAAATAGACAACGCCAGGAGAACATCAAAGCCGTGAATCGAATTACTAGTTATCCGCAAATGTCTGATCCGAATAATTTGGCATGGTCAGTCCGGGGAGGCGGGGAAGGCGGCCACAGACATCGCCTAGGGGAACGAAGGGTTCGACGGTCTGTCTGGCCCCCGTGGGGATGAATAATTTCGGTACAACTGTCATCGACAGCGAGCTACCCCTTGCTTGGAGATTTTGAGAGTTTGATCAGTGGACTTTGCCCGATAGGACTCATAACCTACAAGGGGCGTCGGGAGAGGGGGCATTTTTTAGCTGCCAAACTTTAGTTCCGCGGAATTACTAAAGGTTTTTCCACGGAAAAAACTCAGAAAAATATCAAGATACCCCCAAATTCCCATATTTCCGTGGTGGGAACGACAAGCTCTGGCTGACAGACGTAGGGCGGGCGGGCGGGCGGGNCTTTTAAAATGTTGGACTGGACGGTATGCAAGCAAACTGGCTTAGGCTGCTTTTCCACGAGACGTTTGCGGGCGCGGAATAGGAGGCGGGCGCGGGTGCGGGTGAAATAGCTAAAGGGAAATACGTTGGATCGATCTTTTCTACCCGCGTCCGCCTCCGATTCCGCGCCCGCAAACGTCTCGTGGAAAAGCAGCCTTAAGCTGCTTTTCCACGAGGCGTTTGCGGGCGCGGAATAGCAGGCGGGCGCGGGTGGAAAAAATCGATCCAACGTATTTCCCTTCAGCTGTTTCACTCGCTCCCGCTCCCGCCACCGAAACCGCGTCCGCAAACGTCTCGTGGAAAAGCAGCTTTACTGGGCCTACCATTAAGAAAATGGCGCCCGCCATGGAAGGGACAGACCGAATATGTCACCCATGGAAGGGTGTCCGTCTATCGTACTGGGCCGACCGCACAGAAAGTTCGATAGTGCTTTCGGTGCCTATCGGGGGTTTAGTTAATGGGAAAATAAGTAAACTAACTGCCGATAGGCGCCGGTGGCACTGTCGGACTTTCTGTACGGTCAGCCCTGGTTAGGAGATCTTCCAAAGCACCGACGCGTCACAGCCCGTCTCTGCGGCTGCTGGACAGATGCCCGGCAGCGGCGGAAGGCGCGAAGACGGCGGTGGTAGTTCACGACGATTTGAAAAAAATACCTGTATTACGATGAAATGTTTTCTGCTGTCAGAAATGTTTGTAACCATCGTAACCAATGTGACCAGTGTAACCAGAGAGTGTCCATATATTATAGGCGTACATGCAACCAATGTGTCCAATGATCCGAGAGTGACATAACAAGGTCTGTGTACTTGCAGTAGGTCTGCCGATAGTTAGTGTAGCCCCCCCCCCGCCCCCCCAACAACCTCGTTCCCAGGGGTCGTTCGCTTTCTGACCATGCTGACAATGGCACGGCGCTTCACCAACCCATGGAATCAGCTTCGGATTTAACGCATTTGATTGGTTGACGGGAAACCGTCAAATATACTCACCAAGAATATAGCCGAATATTATAGGCCTATCCAAATAAATTTTCAAAATATTTTAGATCAAATCAAAAGGTTAGGCCTACCGGGACCCAGGTGATTTTTTGTAAAAAGAATTTTAAAAATTATTTAAAAAATTATTTAAAAAGGTATTTCAGGTTAATTATTTTGACTTGTGCTGCCACCTATACTTAGACCAAAGATCCTGGTCTTAAAACCAAAGCTGATTCCAGTCCAGGGGTTGGTCGAAGCGTCCACCATATTCTCCCAGAAAGCGAACGACCCCTGGGGATGAGGTTCCCCCAAGTCTCTTTCATAAAGAAACTTTGTGGTACCATTAACTTCAATGCATTTTCCATTTGTTAAAGGTAGGGTACCGTACCATCAGCTTAAAATCCGCATGAAACAGGCCCGTGGATTGTAATCTTAGACCACGTTAACCTGCAAAACACTGTTTGTAACCATGGTTAAATACAAGTAGACCAACTGTAATTTTTGATGTCTTTTTTCTATTACAGTTTTCGTGATCTCATTGAGAGGCCCGCTGTTCTCCACTGCCAAAGCTACTACCCTCCTCCATTCATAGATGATTCCAAGAGGTTAATGTTGCCAAAGCTACTACCCTCCTCCTCCATAGATGATTCCAAGAGGTTAATGTTGCCAAAGCTACTACCCTCCTCCCTCCATAGATAATTCCAAGAGGTTAATGGTGCAAGAAGATACGCTGTGTCATCGTAAATATGTGGGTGTGAACTTTAAAAAGCAAGGACATCATCAGCATCTCTGGTGACATCAGAGAAGTGTGTCATGGATTTTGTAGAACGTCGACAACTGACGAATCCACCATTTGGTGTCATTAAAGGTCTCTTTTTCAGTAAGTTGATTTTTTTTCTGAAGACAGCTAGCGTAGACTTCATTGGTTGGATTTAGATGTGCAGTCATGCTTGTCTGACCCAAGGAAGAATTTGTTTTTTTTCCATCTGTTAATTTTTATTGAATTAATAATTTCTGTGGAATTAGATTCTGTGGAAAGAGAATTAATTTGTGTAGAACGAGAAGTAGTTCCAGTTGAGAGAGAATTAATTTCTATTGAAAGGAAATGGCCCTTCTGCTGTCCCTTGTCGAATACTTCATGTCTCCTTGATATTATCTCTAGATTTAGGTTCAGCAATTGGTTGTTATGGCCCTTCTGCTGTCCCTTGTCGAATACTATGTGTCTCCTTGATATTATCTCTAGATTAAGGTTCAGCAATTGGTCATTATGGCCCTTCTGCTGTCCCTGGTCGAATACTTCATGTCTCTTTGATATTATCTCTAGATTAAGGTTCAGCAATTGGTTGTTATGGCCCTTCTGCTGTCCCTGGTCGAATACTACATGTCTCCTTGGTATTATCTCTAGATTTAGGTTCAGCAGTTGATTGTTAAGCCTGCAGCATACGTCACCACTTTCGTTGCTCATACAGGCAATTTTCATGGTCGCCACGAAAATGGCCAAGTGTGCTGTGGCCGGCAACGACCACTCAGCACGGAAATTCTGTGGTGACCACGAGTTGCCAAGTTGCCGAAAATCAAACATGTTTGATTTCTCACCACGAAAATTGCTCGTGGTTGCGAGTTGTGGTGATGCGTGGCCATCAGCAGCACAAGAGACCACTAGAGTGGTGACGTCTGCTGTAAACCGGCAACCACCACAAAAAATTGCCGACCACGAAAATTGCCTGTACGGGCAACGAAAATGGTGACGTGTGCTGCAGGCTTTAGGCTTTGGTATTGCTGTTAGTCCTCCGTTGCAGGCCTTCTGTTTTGAGGCGAGCGAAAAAGTGCATGCGCCTCGCAAACAATAGAAATTCTATTGTTTGCGAGGCGCGTGCACTTTTTCACTCGCCTCAAAACAGAAGGCCTGCCGTTGACTGCACACCTGGCAAGTCTTAGAGTCCGGTGTAGTTCTGTACTGTGTATATGGGTGGAAAAGGGCCTTTATAGGCAGATTGTAGAATTTGATGAAATAATAAATCTGTTCTACTGTTCTATGCAAAACTGACTTGTCTTCAGTTATTTGTTCAGTCGTCCTGTCGTTTCTGATCATTCTGAGTGGCTGAACTGTCACTTTTTCGGGGTTATTCGCGTGCGCTCAAGTGGAACATCTTTAAAAATGTCTCTTTTTCGGGGTTATTCGCGTGCGCTCAAGCGGAACATCTTAAAAATTTTTACTTTTTCGGGGCTTTTCTTATGCGCTCAAAAATATCACTTTTTTGGGGTTATTCGCGTGCGCTCAAGCGGAACATCTTTAAAAAATTTAACTGTTTCGGAGTTATTCGTGTGCGCTCAAGCGGAACATCTTAAAAAAATGTAACTTTTTCGGGGTTATTCGCGTGCGCTCAAGCGGAACATCTTAAAAAAATTTAACTGTTTCGGAGTTATTCGTGTGCGCTCAAGCGGAACATCTTAAAAAAATGTAACTGTTTCGGGGTTATTCGCGTGCGCTCAAGCGGAACATCTAAAAAATGTCACTGTTTCGGGGTTATTCGCGTGCGCTCAAGCGGAACATGTTAAAAAATGTCACAGTTTCGGGGTTATTCGCGTGCGCTCAAGCGGAACATCTTAAAAAATGTCACTTTTTCGGGGTTATTCGCGTGCGCTCATGCGGAACGTTAGTAAGTCTTTCTGAGATGCTGATTCATTAACGTTCCGCATGAGCGCACGCGAATAACCCGAAAAAGTTTCATTTTTTAAGAAGTTCCGCATGAGCGCACGCGAATAACCCCGAAAAAGTGACATTTTTTAGCAAACTGGTTTGAAAAATTACTAAAACTATATGGTTGTTTAATTCGTACATTTTTATTCGATAAGAAAAACTTGTAATAACTTAATGCAATACATTCGTTACAATAATTTTCCCTAGACGCGTGTAACTCCACTAAATGCAGACACTTCCACCATGCATATGATGAGGTTACACGTGTCTTAAGTCTTATGCTGCGTTCACACCTATTGCGAATCGAAATCGGTTTCCGTAAATCGAAATACTGAAATCAATTTGGTTACGTCGGGTCACACTAGAACTAAACCGATTTCGATTCGAAACAAACCGCAAGTTATGAACAGGCGTAAGTAAATTACAAGTCTTTTCATTGCATAGATCAATTAAATCAATAGTAATTCTAGAAATACTGCTGGTCATTAACAATATTGTATTGTTAAGAAAGAGCCTGCACATGCTACTAATTAATTTTACATACAGAAGAAAATGCTGGGCCCCAAATTGAAATTAATATAAAACATGCAACCATAAATATATCAAATTTATGATACAAACAGAATCAATTCTTCCCGAGTGAAACAATGTCTGTCAGCTATAAAATGCCACACCATGAAAACCAGCCAGGTCGTTCTTCTGATGTCTCTCGCGATCTCTGTCGCCGAAGCTTAGACCCATACAGTGCTTCATCCTCGCTTTCCTCCTCTGTCTCATCATCTGACTCGAGGTCTGAATCGTCAGGGCTGTCCAGGAATCGTTGGTCGTATACCGTGTCTATGACATCTTCTTCAGAACTGAAAACAGAGATTTATCAGCCCTTTTCAGATAAGAGATCTTGGTGAAGGAAGCTAGCGTGGGGAAGTGCAGTGGTTGAGTGTTGGACTTGAGAACAAGATGATACAGGTTCAATTCCCAGCTTATTCCCACATTGTATTCTCAAATTGAAAGGATCAAGTGATGCACAGGATGAGCTACTCCTTCAGTAGTTCCCCAGAAAAGTTTGTGGAGAGCCGGGGGTAATAATCTAAGTGTGAAGCAGCACTTTTTGACTGTATCGCAGTGGAAAGCACTAGACGAGGTGGCAAAAAACAACAACACACAAGCATATTTCCACTAGGGCCCAAAACTGCTCAAAACAATGAATGGAGAATCAAGAAAAAAGAGCACACCAAGATATCCCAACTGGGTCAGTGGTTAGAGCTCCAGACCATACTGTGTAAAACATAGTCGAGGCCCTAATTATGCTGAATTTGCAGGTTTGCCATAAAGCTGATAAAAGAGCTCTGACTTCGCTTCGCAAAATGGCACTTGATCGAAACAACTGGATGAAATCGAGGCATCTTGGTGCTGTTTTTCTTCTGAAAAGATTCTCCGTTCATTCATACCAGATATCGAACAACCATGATCAGTTTATTTTCCGTTTTTTCATGATTCTCTCAAAGAAAGACATCCGAAACTCACCTGCCAGCGCCAGAGGGGAACAACTGATCCCACACCTTGAGTTCATCTCCACCAGTTATCCAACGACATCGTTTACCATTTTGCAGCTTCGTGCAAGCCAAGCAGAGAATACGCGATGTGTCCTCGTCATTCAATGTTCCCAGGTATTCCTGAGTGGCACAGTTATAGACTGAAATAAATTTAGAAACAGGCAAAATTCCATCAATGTTTTCCTCAAGCGAGAGAAGGCTTCACAGTGAGACCAAGTTGTTGGAAATCATCTCCTGCAGTATTCATAAAACCTCCGTCGGAATTACGGATCAGTATGTAGACTGGTATCCAATCCTTTCTCTGTACTTTATGCATAGCCATAAGGATGAAGATGACACCAGGCAATGTTCAGATCCAAAAGTCCATTTGAGGGTTTGTGATTTTATTGAGATGCGTAGAAAATGCACACTGGTATTTCGCATCTGATTTCAAAAACTTTTTCTGGAGTACGGCCCACACTTACCATTCAGGAAACCATATGCATTGTCTAAATCAAATCCGGAGGCAATGAGAAGAGGGTCTTGCACGTTGAGGCAATCAGTCATGCCAAATTCACACACATGGCTCCTAATCTTTTTCACCAATCCTGAAAGATATACACAATGACAATTTTCTTAGCCATCTACATCATTCGCTTTTCGTAGATTGGGTTCAATTGCATGTTCCCTCTTCCATAATGGTGTGGCCAGAGAGGGTATCCTCACAATCATGTACCGTAATCTGCATCTTACCTTTTTTCCATTCCAGGACTTTTATATTAAACCCCTCATCTCCATAGAATATTTTCCCCTCATTTGTTGTAAGGCAGTGAATCGGTGTCGGTGAGAGATGAGCACCTCGCAGGGTCCTAACCACCTCCGACACGTATTTCAGATGCAAAGTTCCCTCGTCGTATTCATGAATTTTTATCAGGCAGTCTTTACTTGCGGTGAAAATCTGTGCTCCAGATGTCACCTGAAATGGGCAAAATTTGTGTGAAAACTGATGTCACGACAACCAATTTGGAATACCCCGTAGGCTACAAGAGGAATAAGATGACCAGAAGATTCAGAGCATGGAGGAGTTCTAGTTCCAGCTGGTCCTTCTTCACCCCTATAAAATACCCCACCAAGACCTGTAAATCAATGATTTTATCTGACCATTTTGGCCCGTTTTTGTCGACCACACAGGCACAGTGCTTCACGTTTGAAATCTGCAGGAGCTCAATCAGTTGAGCTCCTCAAAGGCTCGGGGAGAGCTGTTCACACTCGTGAAATATGATGGTCAGTTACTTCAAGGATGCCGAGGAGTATGGTTAATTGAGCTCCTCGGTGCAATTTTGTTGGTGTGCAGGGGCGCGAGCGTGATTGTGCCCCTCTTACGTGAAGCACTGCAGGCATACAATTTTTAAGTTTGATCAAGTATACCCTGAATAGGACCACATCATGAGCATGTGACTGACCGCACCACCGATGGGGCTTAGTGATTAGTACCACTAAATACAGTGGTGAACATGTGGTGGCGCTGTTCACACCTTAGCGGGTCGACTAAGGTCACTACAGGAAGAAGAATTTGTGGATCATGATTTGGCGCAGGAAAATTCATCATAACTTGCCTTGATAGAGATGATGCAATCATCGTGGGCATTATGAGACAAAACATTATTGCCAGTCAAACCATCCCACAGTTCCAATTTGCCCCCATCTGAAACGGCAAGCAATGCAAGGTGCGAGTACAGAACACGATTAACTGATTCCAATACCAAGACCACGGCTAGCACAGGGACAGGGGTAAATCACCCCAAACATAAACATGTTTTCAAGGCAGATTTCTGCTGCAAAATGTCAAAAGTTCAAAATGGCAAGAGGCATCCCCTTGGGCTGAACGCTTGCCAAATGAATCAAAAACGTAATTAGCACTTTTTTAACTTCAAGTGGTTCTTTAAATTATCACTGATCCAGGGAAGGGTCCCTCCAGGCAAGTTGTCACCCCAAACTTAGCTCCTAGTGTCAAACGAATCCTCCAATTAACAGTTGTTTTTAACCCAATAGAGCCGCCTATTTTTCTGCACTTTCAATCTGTAGCTTTCACCGCCCAGCCTAAATCGCCACGAAAGGCCACTGCATTAAACTGAATGAGAACAGTATAATGAGGCAAGGTGATTTATGGTGGTATCGGCGGCGTCTGGAGACATGGCGGATTGTTGCGCTGCCGGCAGTATTGGTGATTTTCATTCCTACATTAGAGGAGATGGGGATTTTCGTCAAAAAGTGGGCGTGGTCTTCTAGGCGGCTCATGGCAGGGTGGTTTACGGTGGCATGGGCTCTATTGGGTTAAATCAATAAGTACTCCCGTTTGCTTGATGTGAAATCCGAGGGGATTAAAGAAAGTACTTACCAGACCCTGAGATGATCAGATTGGACGTGACTAGATAAGCTAGAGCTGACATGCTGTTGTATGTATATACCGAGTGTAACAAATGACCTAAAATTAAGAGTTAATCAGTTAACAATTTAGGAAGACATTACACATTGAGAAAGGGCAAAAGTTGAGTCAACTATTGCCCTTTCTCAAGAAAATTTCTGGCCTTGGACAAATTACTCACATCTGCTAAATTGTGATACCAGTAGGGTGTTCTAGAAGCATTTGAGCTGGGGGTATTTCAGGCTGACCTGATAAGTAAGCTTAGTGGGGATCTGTTCAAAGGTATCTACTAATACATGTAGCTCCCTGGACACAGATGTCACATTTTGCTTGTGAGGGTCTGTTTAGGAACCCCAAAAATCAAGGTAGACCCATAAGAAAATGGAGTGTAGATCTTTTTAGAATTCAATGACAAGGAAAGATGCTTTTTTCAAGTAGATGGATTAACAAGGGATTTAAAGGTCAACTGAAAGGCATTTATAATTTTTTCTCTTTAAAGTTGTTGGAGGTTATTTTTTAGAGGTTTTCAAATATAAAGCTTAACATGTATATGAAATGGGGACAAATCCTGCAAAATAGCCAAATAACTACAGTGACAGAATAAGTCTTACCTGTTTTCAATGACCATAACTTCACGCTACAATCAGTTGATCCACTAACGATGATGCGGTCAGAATCTTCAAGTTCATAGGCCTCAGCTAAAAAGATAAGGAGACGTAAATGTTGAGCAGGGATGGCACTCGCCAAACTACCATTGGCTAATGAATCTTCCAGCAGAAGCCCTAAACAGGACTGCTGGAATGAGAATGAAAAAAAACATACCAAAATTCTTGGTTTCTTCCACTGAGAGTAGCAGGACTGCAGTAATGGTTCCAGTGTGACCACCCAAACTCTTCAACTCAGCACAGATGTCCGTGTCCCACACTTTCACCATGGTATCACGTCTGAAATTAAGGAAATCATTACAAATCATGTACTTGTATTTGATTTTTCCATCAGGGCTGAAGCCCTAGCATTATTGGCCCTGATAAGAACGGAAGAGGCCATCACAAGCTACTCGTGTTCCTCACTTGAATGGGGTGTTTTACTTGCCCTTGCAAAGGCATAAGGTACCGGTACAAGGCACTGTGGCTTACTGTCCCATGTGACAAACATGAAGAGTCGGGAATGAAATCCCATATGGCCCGGGCTGGATTCAAACCCGAGACTTGCCGCTTGCTGAGTGGACGTGATAACCACTAGGCTATCAAGGCTCCCCCAACAACAAATGTATTGCTACATCACTGCCATGGATTACACTGATTTAGACTACCGGTAATTCATCTAAAACTTTGAACATTAAGAAACCAGCAATGTTTTGCATCCTCCCATCGCAGGCAGTGTTCTAGCCAGGCCAGTTTTACAGTACCACCCTGTTCAAAATTCAGAGGTCATTTTACCGCCCTGTTTAAAAATGTAACTTGCAATGCATTTTCTATTAGATCACCCTGTTTGAATTTCACTCCCGCCCTGTTTGAAAATCCAGGGTCTTAGAATCATAGGAAAATGAAGTCATCCCGCCCTGTTTGGAAAAACATTCTGGCTAGAACACTGGCAGGGCTCTGTTCTCGCTCCTCTTCATACGCTCGCACACGTGGAGCGAGACCAAAGCCCTGCGATGGGAGGATGATGTTTTGCAATAAGATGAGCATCAAAGACAAAGATCCCTGCATGGATATTAGGAGAGTTCTAGAAGCTTCTTCTCCCTGGCACAGTTTCCAAAGAATTAACATCATTAACAGTTCTGAAATCGGTTTGATTCGGTTACCATGCAATATCATAAATATTTTGTCACAATACTGTAAATATAATTTACGTCCACATGTAAATGGATTCTGGAAGCTTCATCTCCCAGGGCCGCTGACATATGGTTCAAAACAACCATAACATTTTCACCCCTCACTCAGCCATTGCCCCAGATAGAAAAAGTAAATGGATTCTAGAAGTTTCATCTCCCAGGGCCACTGACATAACATTTTCACCCCTCACTCAGTCACTGCCCAGATAGAAAAAGTAAATGGATTCTAGAAGTTTCATCTCCCAGGGTGGCTGACACATTTCAAGAAGAACCATAACATTTTCACTCATCCATTGCCCCAGATAGAAAAAGTTGGCCCATCATTAAGACATTGCAAAGTATGAATCAAGTCTAGTAAATGCTTTTACTTTTGTGCACAACCCTCTTCCAATCAAAGCACTGGTGCAGCGAAAAAGGAAGTACCCCGGTAAAAGCATTTACTATTGTCTGCATATCATGCAGGTGCGGATCAAGGATTTTTGGCAGAAGGGGGTTAGGGCTGCTGAGGGCAGTCGTTGCAGGCAGGCGCAGAAGATGCCGCGCCAACAGGGGTTTGGGGGCCTCCCCCAGAAAATTTTCAAATCTAGAAGGCCGTAGATGTGATTTCCTGGCATCTCAGTATCAAAACAGAAGCTTTATTCTTGTAGATTTTGCTTATTGTCGCAAATTATTGAAGGGAAAAGACAATTGGTGGTGGCGAGTGGGGGGAGTCACGATCCCCAACCCCCCCACTCTGGATCCGTGCCTGTCAAGATTCTCTAAAGGAAGACTAAACAAAACATACTTCATCACTTTCTGTGGTAGAACAGGCAATTTTTGTGGCGAGTTGCCAAGGCATAACAGAGTACGTAGGTAACCTTGCTGTCACATGTGGTGTGGATGAGGACCACTACCGTCAACAAGCAACTTCTGTGGTGCAACTTGACATGTTACTTTCAACAAAAATTTTGTTGCTTGTCATCACCACCATCCCCACCAACCAATCACTTGACAATTTTGGGGTCGCCACAGGATATGTCTCTACAGGAAACAAAAGAAGTGAAGCATGTTGCTGGCTTAGATCACCGGTTATATGACCAGACCTACCCTCCTGACACCAGCAAATGCCCATCAGCAGCGACAGACAAAACAGTGTCGTTGTGTCCATCAAGATATCGCACTCGGAACGGACAGTGTTTCCAAGATTCACGGAATCTAAGGGCTTCCACTTCTTCTTTCGTTAACTGTGGTGCTAATTTTTTTTCTTGTTTTTTCTCCTTCCCTGAAACAGAAGCCATCATAAACATGTGTCTAGAAATGACCATATTCACGAAAACTTGTTGATACCGACAGGCCTTGCCGTTTGACGGGCGCGATTTTGCATGCACCTCGCAAACAATAGAAATTCTATTGTTTGCAAGGTGCATGGAAAATCGCGCCCGTCAAACGGCAAGGCCTGTACCGACCGGTACATAAGACTAATGGAGCTATAGACAGCTGGGTTGCCCATAGAGAGACAACTTGTCCGAGAAGACCCTCAAGTGGAATGTCACCTTCAGCCCTCATCCCATCCCCTACATCGCCACAGTGATGGAGGACAGCAAGTGAATCCCCTGTAGGCTCTGGGATCTCTTCTACATAGCGCCTAAGGAAGACCCCGATTGGGGTCGAAAATTTGCGAAATATTCGGAACTGACTTTCCGATTTATTGTGTACTGTGTGTCGTTTTTGTGCTGTTTTTTTTATATCTAGGCAAAGGAACCATGATCATCATTTTTGTCATTAGTAATGGAAACTAGGAAGATGACTTACCCTTTGACTTCTGTGTGGCTGAAGCAGCCTTGGATTTTTTGGGCGGCTCAACAGGTAAATCAGTCTTTTGACTAGTCGAGGGTTGTTGGTCAGTTGGCTTTTTTACTGGGGCTGGCTCCCCTGATTCAAATCTGAAATTGAGAGGGAAACTTCACTAAAAGTGATTCCTCCCCATCTTTACATTCTGATCCTGTCAAAAAGAGAATATTGGATGATTCAACTTAGGCCTAGCTTTAACCCAATGTTTTGATCAATGAACGATTCTCAAACTTTTGTTGACAACTTTGTGATGTCTCCAATTTAAAACCCCATTGACAGCAAAGGGCCCTCTACACTAAGCTGGGAGAACTAACCACATAGCAGACAGTTGACACCAGAAGAGTGTCAAGGACAGCTGTCCTCCTTCCTTGGCAAGCAGACAAACGTGTTCGACAGGCAACGACAGGTAACTTGAAAGATTCTTAGGCCCGTATTCTAGAAGCCTCCTTAACTCTAAGGTCCACTTTAAGCTTTTGTATTCTGCCCTGCAAACAATAGCTAAAGGTAGACCTTAGAGTTAAGGAAGCTTCTAGAATACGGCCCTTACTCTTCTGATTCCTGTATCCGCCTCTTTCGGAGATTAGACTGTTCCTCCTTGGCCTCTTTGGTCAGTGAAATAACCTCTTCCACTGCTTCATTAGCGTTACCATCATCTTGAGATCTGTTCTCCTCATACACTACAAGAAAAAGAAAAGACATTTCAAAACATCCTGTACACTCAGCGCAGAAGGAAACTGGAGTTGCCAGTGGCACATGTAAATTTGCAAAAGTGGATCGAGATTTGCCTCCTTCATCATGAAGTTGGAAACCAAGCCTAACAAAGCGCAGAGATTTGACCACTCGTCCACTGATGACTGATTGATTACCTTCTGGTTGATGTTCATATTGCTCAGCTATCTCCTGCATGGGTGTCACTGTTTTGCTGGGTGTATCGTGAGGTGTTCGACTGGTTTCCAACGAGGAGCTGGTACTGCTCACATCCGAACATTGTGAGAGAAGCTCGTGCACACGATTACGGAGTTCAAACTTCTTATAAACCTGAAATGAATGAATGAGACTGGCTCTGTGTAGCTGACCTACATTTAGTAATCATCAGTGCAGTAGGCCTACGCGGTACCGAGGAGTACCAGAAGGCCTTTTGGCCTATCCTGTTTCAGCTTTAACATAGGCTAGATCACGCCACGTAGAACACGTACGGCAGGTCTATGACTATCATCTTCGATAATTGAAGGGCAATCTGCTCACCACTGCGTTACATCGCACATCACCCCTTGAGTAATAGACCGGTCCGTGGTGTATCTTGGCACAGATGCCAACTTTACCGGTCGACCACTTTATATCGGGTCTTCGGCTACCACTATTTGTACCATGATGAAATTTTACAACACCGGTTCTGACTGGCCTCCTCTTCAAGTGGCAGCGGATACGCCGCGGACCGGTCTATTTCTCGAAGGGTGATGTGCGATGTACCCGGTAACGCAGTGGAGAGCAGATCGCCCTTTGATTATCAAAGACGACGACGATGATTATGGACTATACCAGGTACTTCAAAATGAAGTACCAACGCGGAACCTTGCATGCCATCATACTCCCCATCGGGTCGAGTAAAATTGTCCGAAATAGCCTCCCATAGACAGGGTCGGCACAATATACGCTGGTACGTGTACGCGGCGACCGCGGTTCAGAGGTTTGCAAACTCGAAATAAATGGTTTTAATGCGTAAATTACCTTATCCTCTTCATCCTCAGTAAGTTCTCTATCTAATCGTTCGAGATTCTCTATCTGTCGGAGTTTCTTGCGCAGTTTACGGACCTCTGTTTTGAGAGATAGACTCGCCAAATCCTCTTCCATGGGCGCAGCCATGTTGAAAACGTCATCATTATATGGGATGCCAAATCTGCATTCATCATGAATGCTCATCGGTGTGGTAGGAAGAATGGTACACCAGAGCCATGGTTTGGTAATATTGTCCCTGGGATTCTTTGGCAGTGTTTCGGAAGGGTTGCATTGGCTAATCGAAAACAGCAGCCCTTTCATAATCTTATAGGGAAAATAACCAGTGGGAAATGACATGAATGACAAGGAAAGACAGGATCAAAGATTTAACATGACTTTTATTTCATGAAATTTGGAAAACAGCATTGAATGCTTAACAGGTAAAAATAGAAATAAGATTTTGTAAAAAATATCCACTGTGGACAAGAAACAGTCACAGTCACCGCCTTGACCTCGTGCCAGCTCGTTTCGTCCTCGACCTCGGCATTTTCTTCTGGTTTACTTTCTCCACATCACTGGATCTGTCGAGTGTATAGACATAACAACTGAATTTCTGCATGGGGCCCTTTACGATATGCACCACTGTGTCCAAGTCCACACCAGTTACATGATCACAGAACTGCAACGGAAGCAGAAATAAACCTGATTTAAGGGCGTTCCTTCAGGCATGTGAGTTTCTTGTGTGAGTTTGCTCTCATTTGAAGATCACTGTCATTTCCGCAGCATCTACGGGAAGACAATGACACAAATGGCTGCCTCCAGTTTTCTACAACTGAGTCACCCACAGAGAGCCGAATGGTGTGAGAAAACTCACCGGCCTGGAGTGGTGCCCAGCCAAACAGTACAACTCTGCGGGCGGTCATGAAGATAAGAGAACACTTCACTTCATTGAAATTTCGGAAGCACAAGACCTCACTTTAATCAAAGGACGAGTCATTCATATCTGCAAGAATACCGCTCCCATGAACCTGGCACCCACTCACCTCTTTCCACGGCTCTTCTAGGAATACTTCTTTCAGGACCTTGCCATTTGCGTTGTCATGGAAACGCACAATACCCTGGAAAGCATCACCCTTTTGACTGACTGCAGTTACGGCGAGAAGATCCAGTTCATTTTCGTAGTCTATTCCTTGAATTGTCTGTAAGAAGAAAATGCATAGGCCTACAGCATCAAACCAACAACTGGTAGACCCTCCCAAGCACTCGATATAGAGCTTACAGGTACGGTAGGTAGGAATAGCCCTCAGTTTTTGATAGGATGAGCCGACGCCTTGGAACACATGAGTCTTTCTTCGCTTCCACACCTAACCATGTATGGTACTTCAGTATGAAAACATTTTCCACTCACAATCATCTTCCCACAGCAGGGGTTTTTACCTCACTCCTCTTCATCCACTCGCGAGTGTATGAAGAGGAGCGAGGCCAAAGCCCTGTTGTGGGAGGATGACTCACAATGGTATCATAAGAGGCTAAGGCGTAACAGAAATTTGTGATAATTCTGTAACGAAGAAGTGGCTTGCTGCAGACAGACTTCTCACAGGTCAAGAAAGTACACATACATCATAAGCACATTCGACCTCATCTTCATGATAACTTCGTTTACGGACAACACGGCCTGATGTGGTAGTAATTGTTTCGGCTTCTTGTTCAGCATGGACGTATCTGTCCCTTCCACTGGCGAAGACATCAAAACAGTCCTGAACGTAACAAAGTCCATCATTTTCTCTAATACTGTACAGTCTGAAAATTTGATGGAGAAGGACTATATCAACTGCTAAACAGTGGCTCATCTTTGAATCTTGAATCAAGAGCTGAACAACAACTATCCATTATCAGTTCAAAAGACAACATTGCAGGAGAAAGCCGGAGTGCCAAGAGGAATCCTGCACTGTCAGAGAGGTAACCTCTCTATCTCTCAAAGAGCAAGTCAAACCGGGTATCGGACCTGGAATACTAGAGGTTACAGGTGCTGAGTGATGTTTCCATTGCACCACTTCACTGCCCCTGGCCACAAAAGAAATCTAACACGCCACACTTTGTTTTTCATGGTACCTACTTTACTTGATGTGCGATGATATGAAGAATTCTCCCCGAGTCGTCTGGATGGAAGATAGCTCGTTCTGGCTCCACGGAATAGATACTTGACTTCAAAACACCATTTCTGGCCTGAGATAAAATAAGAGAAAGAATCTTACGGTGGCAAACCACGAGTTTGAACTTTCACTTTAATCAAAGGACCATTCCCATCAACAGTGCACCTTCACTACAAGTTACTCTGTGCACCTTCACTACAAACTACTATGTACACCTTCACTACAAGCAACTATCAGCATCAGTACTCACCAGATGGTCATCACTTAAGGAGTAAACTTTGAACACACCGCCCTGGCCTGGTGGAGATATAATATAATGCCACGGATTGCCACCCATCTGCAGGTTGTGTTCAGCACATTTGACGTGGAATAACGTCGGAGGGCTTTCTGAAAAGAGAGAGCAGTGTGAGTCAGTTAGTCCAAATCTTGCTGATCAAAGATACATTTGCCCCACACTTGAAATCAGTGCTATTTGTATTTCATCTCTTAAAGTTTTCATGAGGCGAATTTTTGTTACTTTGTCTCAGTTTCTCCTGCAATAAAGATAACTCAGTCACTGCAGTGAGAGGAAGAGCCACAAAGTTACGTATAGGCCTAGCATACCTTTTAATTTGACATTGATAGGGAGACCAGTTCCAGCTGCTCCAACGACTCCATGGTTTAGAAGATACTGTCCAAGGTGAGCAGTGTAGAGAGTACCCTGAGCTAAAATGTAATCCAAGGAGTGGATACTGATGGCACCTCGCTGATGCATGATGATCACAAGGCTGTGAGACACCATGACGTCTATGATATCTTTACCAAATATCTGAAAGAAATTCAGAGGAAAATGCTTACATGGGCTTAGACCTTTAAATGACAGTGGCAATTCCATTAAATCTAACACACCAACCAAATACTGAAATCAACAAGAACCCTGTCACAAATGGATTCATTGGAAAGTGCTTATTCAGAGCCTTATGTATATGTATATCATGATACGACAGGTTTAGGTGCCTAAAAATATGAAAATATGAACCACTTCATCAAATAGTTCACACTATGACAAACTCCATGCCTGAATTCTGCTAAAGCCATGACAATGAAACCACCAAGACAATGAAATTCGCTGTACCTTTCTTTCAATCTCAAGCATTCCGATAAACTCCAAAGGGTAAACACTGAACAGTGCTACAGTCATTAGGACACCCTGAGATGACACACCGTGCTGAAATAAGAATATTTCTTTAAGATTTAAAAAGAAAAGAATTATACAGTGGAGGGTTTGGAGATGTGCTGGGGGAGTGTTCCGCACACCATATATGTACTCTCAAGATCAACTGATAAGGCTTGTACATGTAGGTTTCAAAGAGTGAATGAAATTCAGACAACAGATACACACTCCTGGTGGATAGACTTCAGAACTAAGCTAGAACATGCTCTAAGTCGAACTATAGTGTCGTTCTTACCCTATTAGTCTTCTGGTGGATAGACTTCAGAACTAAGCTAGAACATTCAGTTTCTGGAAGAATTCTTCTGAATTTACACCACCTCGACAGGAAGACTGACTGTAGTTCCTCCCCAGTGTCAAAGTCATACCTCATCAACCAGTTGTGAGCAGTCAAACCAAGAAATGATGGTTTATATCCTTTATGGGCCAAGGGCAATTTGTCCTGCAATAAAAATAAATTCCTGAAATGATCCATTTCAGGGTTGAAGATTTTGTTAGTTTTTCAAAGNTTTTATATATGTTTTATTTTTATTGTACAAGCGCCTTTGAACAGCACTTGTTGCCTGGAAAGGGCGTTTTAATCTTTTTAAATACGGTATATACATACATACATACATACACCATACAGCAAGTGGTGTCTCGCCATTTCGCCTACAACCATTTCGCCTACAGCCATTTCACCTACCATCATTTCGCCTACTGCCATTTCGCCTACAACCATTTCGCCTACAGCCATTTCGCCTATTCGGCATTTCGCCTACTAGCCATTTCGCCTACTAACCAATTCGCCTAATCGCCATTTCGCCTACTAGCTATTTCGCCTACTAGCAAGTGGCAGAACGAAAGGAGATACTCATGTCATTTAATTTAATTTCAATATTTCCTATATGTATGCAATAGAAACAGGACAGTAAAGAGATGGATGCACGAAGTCTGTAATATCATAAAGGAATGATAAAATTGTATGTTTTGATATTCTCACCTGCAAAATAAGGTTGCGAATGATCTTCAAATCTTTCCTATACTGGGAATGCCTTCCTCCATGATACTCCCGTTTTTGTAAAGAAATACACACATTCTCCGGCTTTCTCAACATGTCCCTTGCCGCACTCATCACGGCAGTGATTCATAGCCTGTTAACACGACCGACAGACCTGAGTGAGACAACAGTTGACATTTTAAGACTACATGTATCATTGCTGCTGGTGATTGAGGCAGAATAGACAGTTTGCCAAAATAGCGGCCGCCATTTTTTTTTGGAATTTAGCTGAATTTTCGAACTTTTTCAAATATATTTCGAATATATTATATTCGCTGCTTGCTTGCTAAAATAACTTTATGCAGTTCTGAGTGGCTTACCATCGGCATATGACCTTTCTGTTTTTGAAAGCCTCTGAGAGTGCAAAATCCCATTGAAAAAGCCCGAGCAATGGCAACATCCCTAAACAAAATGGCGGCCGCTAATTTCGCAAACTGTGTATTACAATACATGCTTTCAGTTTTGGCCCCTGGTGGCACAATGGAGATGCGTGGTGGAAATACATGTTTTCAGTTTTGGCCCCCTGGTGGCACAATGGAGGTGCGTGGTGGAAAGTGGACACCAGACGAGGCTGAATACTGGCCTAGCCCATGCAGTCGCAATCTGACATATACAACGATATTAGGCGTATACATGTAGCTTAGACCGTCCATCCATCCATGCGCCGGCCGATGCGGCATCCAGTGAAAAAAAATCCAAACATACAAACATGTAGGCCTACTTTGTAGAGCACTAGCAGAGACCGACTTCAGCTACCACCATGTTTAGCTACTAAGCTACTGGCCCACCATCCATCCATGAACTCTGCACAGCAGCTCATTGCTGCTGCTGACCTGTCACTGCACTGCACATCATGACATGCACTGCCACTGGGCACTGCACTGCAGTGCTGCATGCAGTGACAGTGCAGTGAGTGCTGACTGCATGCTGAGTGGGTGCATACGGAAGCACCAATAAATCATGCCATTCACGATGCTGATTTTGCCGACTAACACTTCAAACGGGCCTTTCCTTTCAAACCTAACGACATTCAAAACAATACACAGCGAAAACGAAGCGAAGGACATGAAAGTTTGGTTTTATTTGCGTGTGTTTTTCATGTTTACTTTTTGCTTTTCCGTCCATGTGCAACGTTGTTGTCGTCGTGTCTGATAAAGCTTCAAAATGAATTCGTTGGAATGCGAGTGGGCCAACATGGTTGGTGTGTCTTCAAGGCCGTGCAATGAGGAACCTAGATCGATCACAATCTCCACTCGGCAGCCTCATTGGAGGCTGCCGAGTGGAGATTGTGATCGATCTATGAGGAACCCGCCCTGCGGTTTATCCCGACAGGTCGGCGCTGCGAGCGATTGTACCGAAACGACGTCATTGACGCTGTTTTCGGTGTTGACGTTGCGTCATGAAAAAATTTCCTGTACATTTTTCTACAGGAAGAATGACACAAATGACGTTGCCCTTATCGCTATCGGATCTCTTAATTTTAAGAAAAAAAGGAACGAGTTTAAAAGAAAATTTCATCTGCTACACGATGATGTAAGTTTTACTGCCATGCGACCAACACAAATGGTTTATTTTCACGCCAGAAATAAATGGAAATAACGTTAGAAAAAAGAGATTTCGGTCACATCGCTCGCAGCGCCACGTTGTGACGTTAGTGTGCGGGTT
>NMRB01003345.1:14244-47757 GCA_002633025.1 Notospermus geniculatus | reverse complement strand
AAACTCTAGGGGCAAATATCTGGGGGGAAAAACCTATAATCGGCACCACCCCTACCCGTCCGGGGGCCCTTCACCGGTCATTTGTGTGGTCCATACCGTGATTGTTTTCCGCTGAAAAACTACATGTATACTTAAAGCCATAATAGTCATAAAATTTCTACAGTATGTCTTTGGCATCTACTTCATGGCGGCATCCTTACTCCCTAAGGTGACACCTCTGCCCGTCCGTAGGACGGGTACTTTGCTAGTTCATAATAAGTGGACCTCGGCATCAGGCATTATTTTTCAAATAGCCTCGACTTAAACAGTTCAAATCAGCAGTAACTGTACTTTTGACCAATAAAAGTATTTTTACTCCATTTATATTGTTACCTCTTCTTTCTCCATCACCCTGATCACTGATTCACTTTAATAACCATTGCCATACCGGTATTTCATAAAGTGCTCAGCCAACTCAACTGGAAGAACCAGGCATGACACCATGGTCATGATCGTTGCACGACTCCAGACCTGCCAACCCGTTACCGGTACAGATTCCATAGGCCTATTTACTGACGTCACGTTTTTCACTGTTTACTGTCGTCAAGGGACAAGCATGTGTACATTTTTCTACACAATTTTCTAGTGCAAATTTCCCCAAAAGACATCGTCACTTAGGCCTATTCACTGTGATACATGAAGATTTTTCAACATGAAACAGGACAGTGTAATTTAATCAAAATTGATTTATTTTAGCCGTTTAGGACAAGAAATAAATGGAAATAGGCCTAACGTTAGGCCTACTACTGTAAGAAAATAGGACTTCCGAGTCTTACACTGACACGCCACGTCGTGGCGTAGTTCTGCGGGTTCCTCATTCCACCGAACATTGCATTTTTGTTACAATTTTACAGAGGAACCATCAAAAAGTACGATTTTTAAATACAAGGGTTAATTTTTCACACCAACACGAGTCCCGCGCAAATCATACGTGTCATAGCATTAGTCTCTTCAAATCCATTGCACAATCTGTGCATTCCTGCAAGCATGCCAACGTGTACTTCTGCTCTGCGCAAGACTACCTCCTCATGGTTAACCATGTTAACTAGACTGGTCCCCTGTCGTAGATCTCCGTTCCTCCGATAGTAGCGAAGCGAGAACTACGACAGGGGACCAGTCTACCATGTTAACATGAACAATGGCATGAATGGCGGATGTATCAGCTGTTTTGACAGTTCATCATCAGTTTACAGTATGATTTTAGATGTCTAATTAGAGGGAGAGACACATGTAACAAACCTACAAGTAGGCCTATATTTTGTGTTGGAAGGTGTATATGAAAGTCATGCTCACATGGTGATGAGGTTTTGCAGTTTACTTGCTGATTAGGCCTAGGCCTAGGCCTAGCCTACAAACAATCACTCAATGAATGTGAATAGGAGCTGATAGCGAGTTGACCACTAGGTGTCACTACGGCCCAATTCAATGCATCTGGCGGACCCGGTCATTATCGATCGACCAACAATCCCAGTTTGTCATTATTTCACCAAGCAACTTCATATCCATCGAAATGTTCACAATATTAATCTCAGAGCACCTAAAATCCAAATTTCCCTGGAGGAAGGGCCACAGACTTGCCGCAAGAAGGCGCCTTTGCCTCATAACATGGTGCTCCCTCTGTCATTGTAGGCGTACTATTATGTCCAACCCGTTGAACACATAGTCCATGGACCATTTCATGTCCTTTGGGGGCACGTTTCGTGCCTATTTGACCCAATATCTTCTGACTGGGTGTGATCAGGGGTCTGAGTACCTGGAACTCAGTGCTTGTCCTCGAACATTGCAATTTAACATTTCTCATTTCGTTCTTCTCATACATTCACACAGGTGAGCACATGGTCCATGGACCATTTCATTTTCTCCTTACGTCTAATTTCTAAAGTAGGCCAATCAAGACACTTCAAGACTTTCTGTGTACTTGTCCCAAGTAGGCATCCACTAACAATCAACCCAGCCCTATAATGAATTTGATCCAATTTTGATAGAAGTCGCTGATTGCCCACTTCAAACAAGATACTCCCATACTCTAAGTGAGGTAAGATAAAGGATTTATACATGTGTTCGAGATGTTTGGATCGAACAGTAGACTTTAAAGCCTTTAACGGATTTAACATGACATTGCATTTGTCTATAGTGTTACATAGATGAACATCAAAGCGTAGGCATTCATCGAGAGTTACCCCCAAGTGCTTGTGATACGAACCGCGAGGTATAGGTTGATTGTTTAAGGATAAAACTGGATGATGAGATGGACGTTTACGGGGAGGATAAAAAATAACTTCTTTACTCTTAGAAGCTTTAAAACACAGCTTCCACAGATTTGACCAGTGTGACAACCTGTCAAGGTCCTGCTGTAACAGCATATTTGCCTGATTAATGTTATCAGGACTGACAGGGAGAAACAAGGAACTATCATCGGCATAAAGATATAGACAACAGTTATGAACTGCTTCACTAAGATCATTAATATATATAAGAAATAACAGTGGTCCGAGGATAGATCCTTGTGGAACACCACAGTTAATATAACCGGGCTGGGACCGGTCAGAGAAGCAGTTATCAAGTCTGACTGTAATCTGTCTAGCCGAGAGATAAGAATCCAGAAGACGAAGCAGGTCGCCACGTATNACCAAATCACAACACTCTATGTCAAATAGCAATGAAATGTGCCACCAAACAGTGAATTTTGAACTTTGACCTCTGTGACCTTGAAAAGTAGGTCAAATCAAAAACCCGGGATTTATGTGATGAAGTCTCATCAGAGGAACCCACCATAAAAGTTTCGTGGTTCTAGCTAACCGCGTTCAGGAGATACAGCCGAAAGAAGGTTTTCACAAAGCGCCCCCTACAGGCCAGAGTGTACAAGCAGCAGCGCTAAGTTTCGGTCCAGAGATAGTTTTTACCATTGGGTACCTGTACACCAAATTTCAAGTTTGTAACCCAAGCGGTTTAGAAACGTGCCACCCCTGTTAACGACGACGACGGACGACGACGGACGACGGACGACACACCATGGGAGAAGCTCACCTCACAGAGGTGAGCTAATAACCGGGCTGGGACCGATCAGAGAAGCAGTTATCAAGTCTGACTGTAATCTGCCTAGCCAAGAGATAAGAATCCAGAAGACGAAGCAAGTCGCCACGTATCCCATACGCTGAGAGTTTCTTTAGGAGCAAAAAGTGAGGTACGGAGTCGAAAACACCTGCGATATCCAAGAAAACCGCTCTGGTCTCAAACCCGTTCCCAGAGTTGCTAAGAATCATATCAATTATACTTAGTAACTGCTTCTCTGTACTGTGCCCCGGGAGAAACCCCGATTGATATTAATATAACAGATTGTTTCTTAAAAGATGATCATAAATATGTTTGTGTACAATTTTTTCGAAAACCTTGGACAGGGAATTCAACAAGCAAACTGGACGATAATTGAGAGGTGAGGATTTGCTCCCCTTATTCTTGTAGATAGGAACAACGATACCGAGTTTCCAACAGTCTGGAAAAGAACCCTGTTGAAGTATAATATTGAATAACCTAGTTAGTGGAACAGACAGTGAGGTAGCAACAAGTTTCAACATCTTATTAGTTATTCCATCGATACCACCCTAAACACACCCGCTAGAAGTATGAATGCGTAGAGCAACTGCAGCATCAAGGACCCGAACAAAATGGCTATAACACTAAAGATTGATCATTAACTGCTTTGTTGTAAAGCAGCGCAAGGACATCCATATACATGTATTGCAATTCTAGTGAATGTACGGACGGACATCGACTTGGGTTATGATCATTAGCTGCTTCGAGTGCATGTGCAATCGTGAACGTTTCGCCATTTCGCCATTTATCCATTACTGGATAATCAAGGCCTGATACGGGCTGGCATGACGTGACTGGCAAACTCAACCTTTTTTACCGAACAACTGCTTCATTTGTTTCACAAACACTGCCCGAAATTTTGCCCCGCTAAAACAATAGAGAAGGAAATTGATAGCGTGATTAAGACAGCTCATGGCGCGGGTTGAACAAAGAAGAAGGTGGTCGAGGGCTACACGTTTAAAAGTATCATACCGGAAGTCATTTATAACGGGATCCAGCTCTGGGAAGTAAATAGGTACAATTGCGAAATAAAGTTGGTTCGGCAATGCAAGAATGATGAAGAAAATGCTAACGACGACCAACATTGTTGTCACACTTCCGAGATTCGAATCTTTCGAAGCTTGCTCATCCAACATGGCTCGTCTTTTCCTTTTGTTGACAAGCAGCGCCGAGATAATGACAATATTGCATACAGCGATTCCGATGAAGGGTATACCGGCGTACATTGCCATACGTATATTCGCCCATTCGTTGAAGTAAAATGCCTCATAATGTGAATTGACTGAACCAGCAGCACAATAACCCAAATCTAGATTAATTTCGAAGTATACAAGGCAGTGAGAATTCAAAGAAAGGAGTAAGGTAAATACACCAGTAAGTATGAAATATACGCACTTCTTAGAGATGAGAAATCGGGCCTTTAAAGGAAACAATACACATATCAACCTCTCCAATGTGAGCATTAAGATGCACCATGACGAAAACATAGCTGTGAACTCCGTCAGGAAGCCATGGGTCTTACACAGGAAATTCGATTGCATCCGTATCTGGATTCCGTATGCTATTTGAAGAACGAAGTCAAGACAGCCAACGTAGAGGACGGCTAGATCAGTAACAGAAAGAGTAATCAGGAAGATACGGGTGGAGATGCTACCCATTTTCCCACTGGATACGACCAACATCGTCATGAAATTAAAAATTGTACCAAATGCAATTATTACAGGGCAAATGTACGCCACAATAAACCATGCGACATTGGCTTCCCAGATGTCATATTCTAGTTCTAGCATTCGTAAAAGAGAATAGTAAATATAGTCTGCAGTCGTTTTAGACGATACAGGATTGGCCATAGTTGTCAAAGTACACGTATGAAGGAGTTAGAAAGCACTGGTACCATATAAACCACACTCAAAACTGCCGCTTCGAATATGATCACAGACATATACCTGTACTCTGTTGGATCCCTTGTCTGTCGCACCTCAATCGGAGGAGAATGATTCAATGTTTTGGCAACGTTCCGCTTGCATACACTTGCTGGTGTCCCTTTTTGAAGCTAATGCGAGAGCGGGTATCTCACTTTTGCCAGTTTAACATGTTCAAGATTTACACATTCTTGGATCATAGGCCTACAGGGGCAAATGCATGTGGAAACAGTGGAATGAGCGAAAAACAATGGTGAAACAAGTACATGTATGTACTATATTTGTATTTGACTCATTGATCAGTAGAAAGGTATTTTTAGTAAATATCGATGATGTTTTTGAGACGGCAGTGCACAAGTACATAATTTGCGTGCCTGACTTAAAAAGGCAAAATGACATCATAGTAATGCTGAAGGACGAGTTATTGTCGTCCTGAGTACACATGGACCCGTATGCACCAACGTGGATAAACCTTAGGTTAGGCTTAAACTATAGGTTTAAGTATGGTTTAAAAATTTAATCCGCCTGCACCAACAAGGATTAACTTTCATCCGGAGTTTAAACCACAGATTATTCTAAACCAGCCAAGTTGTAGGTTTAAACTTGGATTACGTCATTTTTGAAGGCGTGACTGAAGTTACAAGATGGACTGGATCAACGCTTTTGAACAAGTTGACATTTTCAACGGCCAGAACGGCTGATTCGATATAGCAGCAATCCGACGGAGGAGTTTTGAGATGGTGATTTCCACAAAAGATACCGCTTCACCAAGGAGAACGTGTTGGTAATTTTGGATTGGATAGAAGAAGAGATTACACCCAACTCCAACAGGAACGCTGCTGTTTCACCAATTAATAGGCTTTTACTCACGCTATGATTTTACGCCACAGGTCAATTCCAGATGACAGATTGTGATCTTGCATGGTGTTAACCAAACTACAGCTCGGCAGAGGGGTAGGTTTGAACTTGGATTAAGTCATTTGTGCCAGAGCATAATTACAATGAGATCGTGTCCACAGAGTGTGACCTAATCCATTAGTAATAGACATTTATGTTATGAAATTGGTTCAACCATGGATAACTTAATCTGTGGTTTAACTAGGTTGGCGCAGGTTCAAGTTCGGATGATTTAATCCACGCTTAATCCATGATTAGTAAATCTAGGTTTAAGCCAAATTTTAAACCAATTTGGTGCATACGGGCCCTGAACTTTACCCAGGTTCGATGTGGTCAAGTGAAATTATACCCTGGGTCCACTTTCTTGTTACAAACTGTACCCAGGTTCTGATTTAGCGACCAGCAGCGAGCTCATTCTCAAGATCTCGACGTGGGATACGTCAATTAGCGTAGGTTGGTTCCCAATCCTCCGCCAGGAGGTACTTTTGCTTTGACACATGATCAGACACACCCATCATAGTCATGCACACATACATGGAAATGACACGTTTTCTTGTCCCGCTCCCGAACTGATTAGCTTTCTCTGTGCTCATCCGAGGTTGCGGAAAACTGGCCAGCTAGTCAAAAACAAAATTTTTTCAACTTTTCTTCCTTAAATTTTTCCGCCGCCATCGTGGATGCACAATATCACGTGACTTCACCGAGAACAACCTCGCCCTGAGGTCTCTAAATCCGAACCTGGGTACAGTTTGTAACAAGAACGTGGACCCAGGGTACAATTTCACATTGTCGACATCGAACGTGGGTACTCTTTATGCGTACCCAGGACGACAATAACCCCTTCAGAGATGGTAATCCTGCCCAATAATATCATTCGTGCAATCCCCCACTTGTACAATCCTTCGGTAATAATCAACTCCGAAACGCAGACGCGAACCTCTATCCCATTGTTCGCTGTCCTCTTCGAGGGATCAAACAATAGGATTTGCGTTCGCCTTTAGGGGCATTGCGAAAACTCTCCAATTAGCGAGTTTTCGAAAAGCCCCCAAAAGGCCAGCGCAAACGTCTATCCTTTTGTTCGGTGCTCTCTTCGTGGCGTCGAACAATGGGATTGGCGTTTGCGCTGGCGTTTCGGAGGCTTTGCGAAAACTCCCTATTGCTGCATTCAAGCACCTGAAAATGGGTGACTTTCATGATAACAATTCTGATAACACCAAAGATTGATTATTAACTGCTTTGTTGTGTGATGCAGCGCCAAGACATGTTCATGACATTACATACATGTATTGCAATTCATCTAGTGAATGTACGGACGGACATCGACTTGGGTTAGGATTAATCTACTTCAAATGCATGTGCAATCGTAAATTTTCACCATTTTCGGATGATCAAGGATTGATACGGGCTGTCTTGACTTGACGTTGCTGACAACCTCAACCTTTTCTACCGAACAACTGCCTAATTTGTTTCGCAAACACTTCCCGAAATTTTGCCCCGCTAAAACAATAGAGAAGGAAATTGCTAGCGTGATTCAGATACGTCATGGTGCGGGTTGAATAACGAAGAAGGTGATCGAGGGCTACACGTTTAAAAGTATCATATCGGAAGTCATTTATAACGGGATCCAGCTCTGGGAAATAAATAGGTACAACTGCGAAATAAAGTTGGTTCGGCAATGCAAGAATGATGAAGAAAATGCTAACTACGACCAACATTGTTGTCACACTTCCGAGATTCGAATCTTTCGAAGCTTGCTTATCTAACATAGCTCGCCTTTTCCTTTTGTTGACAAGGAGCGCCGAGAAAATGACAATATTGCACAAGGCGATTCCGATGAAGGGTATACCGGCGTACATTGCCATACTTATATTTGCCCATTCGTTGAAGTAAAATGCCTCATACTGTGAATTGACTGGGCCAGCAGCACAATAACCCAAATCTAGATTAATTTCGAAGTATATAAGACAGTGAGAATTCAAAGAAAGGAGGAAGGTGAATACACCAGTAAGTATGAAACATACGCACCTTTTAGAGAAGAGAAATCGGGCCTTTAAAGGAAACAATACGCATATCAACCTCTCTAATGTGAGCATTAAGATGCACCATGACGAGAACATCGCTGTGAACTCCGTCAGAAAGCCATGAGTCTTACACAGGAAATTCGATTGCATTCGTATTTGGATTCCGTAGGCATGATTGAGAACGAAGTCGAGACAGCCAACGTAGAGGACGGCCAGATCAGTAACAGAAAGAGTCATCAGGAGGATACGGGTGGAGATGCTACCCATTTTTCCACTGGATACGACCAATATCGTCATGAAATTAAAAATGGTACCAAATGCAATTATTACAGGGCCAATGTACGCCACAATAAACCATGCGACATTGGCTTCCCAGATGTCATATTCTAGTTCTAGCAATCGTAAAAGAGAATAGTAAATATAGTCTGCAGTCGTTTGAGACGATACGGGATTGGCCATAGTGTTGTCAAACTACACGTATGGAGGAGTAAGAAAGCAATGGTACCACATAAACCACAGTCAAAACTGCCGCTTCGAATAATATGATCACAGACAGATACCTGTACTCTGTTGGATGCCTTAGGTATTGTTTGCCGCACCTCAATCGCAGGAGAATGATTCCATGTCTTGGCAACGTTCCACTTACAAAGACACTTGCTGGTGTCCCTTTTTGAAGGTAATGCGCCAGCGGCTATCTCACTTTTTCCAGTTGAAGATTTTTACACATTCTTGGATCATATTTACCAGCTGATGCGAATGAATGTGGCAACAGCGGAATGAGCCAAGAACAATGGCGAAACATGTATGTACTATATTTGTATTTGATTCATCGCTCAGTAGAAGGGTATTTTTAGTAAATATCGATGATGTTTTTGAGAACGCAGAGCATAAGTATTCTACATGTCCGACTTAAGAAGGAAAAGCTACATTATAGTAATGCTGAAGGGGTAATTGCAAACTCGCTAGCCCAGCGGTACGGCGTGCCGTGTTTTCGGTTTGCTCCACTTGTACCACCATGACCACTGGCTTCCTACGCCCTTATCACTCTGCTGCGAATGAGCAGAGTGAATATGCCTAGTTTTCAATGCGCTATGTTCCTGACGCGCATGCGCTGTGAGTACATGCAAGCAAGTCATGTGCCCTTGATCCGTTGCCGACGTGGTTGATGAAGGAATGTCTCGAGGAACTTCTTCCAACACCTGACCGATATTGTGAATACCTCTCTGAAGGGAGGTGTGGTACCAGGGCGACTGAAAATGGCTCACATCACCCCGCTTCTCAAAAAGGCCAATCTTGACCCTGAGGTGGAGAAGAACTACCGCCCAGTATCTAACCTCAGTTTCCTGTCAAAGCTTTTAGAGAGAGTAGTGGCAAATAGACTCGACGCGTACCTGAGTGACAACTGTTTGTCTGAACCATATCAAAGTGCTTACACTAAGCTTCATTCCACAGAAACTGCACTTCTACGTGTTCAGTCTGACATATTAAAGGCCCTTGATCGGGGTGATGCAGCCGTTTTGGTTCTCCTGGACTTGTCGGCGGCGTTCGACACTCTTGATCACGGGATGCTCATCAATCGCTTGAGGGATAGCTTTGGTATTAATGGCGCTGCCCTCGATTGGTTCATTTCGTACCTGAGTGATCGTCACCAGTCTGTGCTGGTATCAGAAAATGCTTCTGATCCACGTAAACTCCATTTTGGAGTACCCCAGGGTTCAGTATTGGGGCCAAAGCTCTATATACTTTATACACAAGCTTTGGGCGAGCTCATCAGACAGCATGGTCTTGATTATCACATGTATGCCGACGACACACAGTTGTACATCTTTTTCCGTCGGAAGAGTGTTAGTAGCTGCAACCACGCTATCAGTAAACTTGAGGCTTGTCTCGATGACATAAGGAGCTGGATGGATTTCAACTTTTTAAAACTCAATGATGACAAGACTGAGGTGCTTTTGTTCCAGCCAAAGAATCAACCAGTAACATCTGTCATTTCCATCTCAGTTGGTGGAACCAGTGTGTCACCTAGTCAGCACGTGCGTAATCTTGGCGTGATATTTGATCGTGATATGTCCATGGACAACCATATCAGTTCAGTGGTTCGCTCCTGCTTCATGCAGTTGAGACGTATTGGTCGTTTGAGACCCTGTTTAACTCAAAATGCTGTCAAAACTCTCGTCCATGGACTTATTACCTCACGCCTTGATTACTGTAATGCACTTCTTTCTGGCCTCCCATATGGTCAACTTCAAAGGTTGCAAAGAGTGCAGAATTCAGCTGCGCGTCTGATCAGTGGAGCGAAGCGATATGATCACATCACACCTGTCATGATCGATCTCCATTGGTTGCCTGTTGCATGTAGGATTGAGTTCAAGGTCCTTGTGCACACATATCGTGCCATTAACAACCTGGCACCAGTCTATATTGCTGACATGCTATCCATGTATAGGCCTGGTCGATCGCTGCGCTCCAGTGACCAGAGGCTGCTTAACATCCCTCGCTCCAGCACACGCCTGGGACAAAGGTCTTTCTATGTGGCAGCTCCAACCCTGTGGAATACCATACCACTCGCCATGAGGACTCTCCCCACACTATCATCTTTTAAAAAGGCTCTCAAAACATATCTTTTTAGAAAAGCTTATCTTAACACCTAGTCATATGTTTTATTAATTGTCTTAAATATGTTTCTTTCATTTTTATTAGGTTTTACTTTGTGTAAGGTGCCCTTGAGCACATCCGTGATAAAGGCACCTAAAAATATTGTAATAATAATAATAATAATAATTTCACGAGCAGCAGAAATACACGTTATACCGATACATCTTTTGTATTGGCAATAATCAAATCCCGTACAGTACATGAAGGCTTTACCGTTGGTTGTTGATTAGCTAGGGCAGCCGTGTGACGTTTGAGACACCATGACATTTTTCATCTCATTAATTGTTTCATTCGTTGAAGAAATGAACAGTTCCACGAAATTTTGCCCCGCTGACAATACAGTAAGAAATTGATAGCGTGATGATTGCTATTGCTCCAGATGAAAATCCAAGGAGGTACCGGTAACTGAAAGCAACGTGTCGCCGTTTCGTATCTAAATAAGACGTCAACGAGCATCAATGCGTTTTGGAAGTAGATGCGTTCGACTGCGTAATATTAAAGTTTGATTCACCAATGAATGTCAGTTTATCTCATACGATTGCTATTAAATTCGAAGACATCTTGAGAATATCCGTGGTTATTATCGCTGTCGAGGCTTCGCAAATCTGACGAAACACGAAGTATACGAAATACGAAATTGGACTTCATTTCCATGACGTAATGTACTTCAGGAGATGGTTGCTACCACAAATGTCCCTGCCGCCAGTGTGTGTTTTAGCATATCATGTAAGACTGACAGAGTTATGGTGCGTCTTGAATTTTTAAATTTCCACTTTGTATCTACCGTGTCTAGGAAGTGGAAACGAAAGATAAATATTCAAAGTTTAATATACAACGTAACTCTATCGGTCTAACGTCATGCGCTAAAAAATGCTCTTGCAGCAGGCAGATTTGTGGTACCTACCTTTCTTCCATTCCCGAGGATCGGTTGTTGTGCCCGTGTAGGGCCTTAAGCCATTATGTGGACAGCACCAGGCATCTCCGTGCCTCTGAGCTAAGGCTCTTTTTGACATACGCGAAGGGTAGGCATAGGGCTGCTTCCAGAGACACATGTATCAAACTGGATTGTGACGCTGCGTCTTGGAAGGTGGAGTCCACCTTCACTTCCTTTTACATGAGAGATCTGGCTGGCAGGGGGGAGTTTTCCCGCCAGGTCATTGGCTTAGCTCCTTAGGTTCGCCGGGATTGTAGTCTGTTTTTCTAGGCTTTCTTTGGTTGGGTGGATTTAGAAGACGCCCACCGCCTGTTATTTGATTCTGTGTTATTCAAATGTAGACCATAGGGTAAGTAGAGAACGAAGGAGATTACTATTTTTGTTAGAAAAAAGTATCCCCGAGTTCGAATACTTACCCTATGGTCGTCCCTCCCTCCTCCCCACTTTCTTCTGGGGTTGGTTGTTTTCTGTGCCATGGTTTCCTCGAAAATAAAGGACGAGTGTAAGAGGCCAACCTCGTACCCAGGGGTTTGTGCGCTCCTGGGCTCTGGGTTGACGCTTACAAACCCCTGGTCTCGTATCTGAATTCCGGCATGTGATTGGTCCCCCGAAGTAGAATGAAGTGATGTCACACAATCGTGACTATTATTAGTAAATAAAGCACGTGTGTTTGCAGTTTTTTGTAAACATTATGCGTGCCCTCAGTTGGGCTAAGATTTGGTCATTTTGTGGTTCAACCAAGGGATTTTACCTTGTACAATCTAAATGTATATTATATTCGAAACACATCTAGACGAACGGATGATGCAGGTAAGTTTATAAAGCCCGATCAACCGCAATTTTACTTATTTAATCGAGTCGTATGCATCTGTACATTTTTGTACACAGTGATGCATGACGGAAAACTGACTCGATCAAACATTCGCTTTCAACCCCTAAACCACATTTTTATCTGTTATTATAGAAATTACTAGCCTAAGAGTGCTAACAGATGTCGATTCAGTTAGTGACAGGCACAGGAAACTCTTATTTCGGTGTATTTTGTTGATGAAATGAAGTCACTTACTCAGTGTCGGAGAATGAAGATAGGTGGCGCTGTGAGGAGTTTCGATTCGGTATTCAAAAAATTAAAACTTAAACAAAAACCAGGGCCTTGTTCAGCAATACTTTTATGTTTTCGACATTGAAAGTAGTTAATTTCATCGATCTATACTCGATTAAATTAGTAAGTGTGGAAAAAAGGACTATAAATATTAATTACAACCTTCGGCACTCGGCTTCGGCAATTTCCGTGACATCACCAGATTCTGGTGATTTGAGAAAGTGATTCCAGGGGTTAGTGAGCGAGTTAGGTCCGAGGTTGTCTGAGCGAACAAACCCCTGGGGACGAGGTTGTGTAAGAGGCCTGCTACTCAGTGTCTGCCGTTGCTTGGCTGTTAGGAGTCACGTGAGCAATTCTTTTGTTTACTCGGTGAGAGTTATGTGGGCGAGATTATTCAAATGTAGACCATAGGGTACTGTAAGTATTCGAACTCGGAGATAAGTTTTTTCTGACAAAAATTGTAAATTCGACTTGTCAACGCGTTTTTGGTAAGAATCTTCAGCAAACAGCATCCTATAGTCATCTAATTGTCACACTTGGCCTACCATTCCTGTCAATCTGAACGAAAGGAAAAGCATGGAAAAATGGGTTGGCTGTCAGTGTCACATGGGGACGGTATCAGATGACATTTTCCCTCCGGACATTCGCCCCTGGATTTTTTTGGCCCCCCCCGCCGACATTTACTACCGTAGGACCTACATGTATGTCGGCTTTCTCCTGAAACACCGCTTAGAATTGTACAATGTACGGGATTTCTACGGCAGTATACTACTTAATGGAGTAGGCCTACTCCCTACCTCTATGGTACCAATGTCTGGGAGGCAGATGTTCTGGGGAGGGAGGGGGGGGGGGATGTTCATCGGGGGTAAATGTCGGGGGGGGGGCAAAAATCTAGGGCAAAATGTCCTAGAATCGGCACCACCCGTACCCCTGCGGGGGACGTTCACCGGTCATTTTTGGGTGATCAATGACTGATACGGGCTGTCGTGACGTTGCTGACAATCTCAACCTTTCCTACCGAACAACTGCCTCATTTGTTCCGCAAACACTGCTCGAAATTTTGTCCCACTAAAACAATAGAGAAGGAAATTGATAGCGTGATTCAGATATGTCATGATATGTCATGGCGCGGTTATAACGGGATCCAGCTCTGGGAAGTAAGTAGGTACAATTGCGAAATAAAGCTGGTTCGGCAAAGCAAGAATGATGAAGAAAATGCTCACGACGACCAACATTGTCGTCACACTTCCGAGATTCGAATCTTTCAAAGCTTGCTCATCCAACATGGCTCGCCTTTTCCTTTTGTTGACAAGCAACGCCGAAATAATGACAAAATTGCAAACGGCGATTCCGATGAAGGGTATCCCAGCGTACATTGCCATACGTATATTGGCCCACTCGTTGAAGTAAAATGCCTCATACTGTGAATTGACTGGGCCAGCAGCACAATAACCCAAATCTAGATTAATTTCGAAGTATATAAGACAGTGAGAATTCAAAGAAAGGAGGACGGTGAATACACCAGCAAGTATGAAATATACGCACCTTTAGAGATGAGAAATCGTGCCTTTAAAGGAAACAATACGCATATCAACCTCTCCAATGTGAGCAACAAGATGCACCATGACGAGAACATCAATGTGAACTCCGTCAGAAAGCCATGCGTCTTACACAGGAAATTCGATTGCATTCGTATTTGGATTCCGTAGATATAAAGAACGAAGTCCAGACAGCCAACGTAGAGGACGGCTAGATCAGTAACAGAAAGAGTCATCAGGAGGACACGGGTGGAGATGCTACCTATTTTTCCACTGGATACCACAAACATCGTCATGAAGTTAAAAATTGTACCAAATGCAATTATTACAGGAAAAACGTACGCCACAATAAACCATGCGACATTGGCTTCCCAGATGTCATATATTCTAGTTCCAGCAATCGTAAAAGAGAATGGTAAATATAGTCTGAAGTTGTTTTAGACGATACGGGATTGGTCATAGTTGTCAAAGTAGGCTACACGTTAATTGTATGGAGGAGTTAGAAAGCAATGGTACCACATAAACCACAGTCAAAACTGCCGCTTCGAATATGATCACAGACAGATACCTGTACTCTGTTGGATCCCTTAGGTATTTGTTTGTCGCACTTCAATCGCAGGAGAATGATTCCATGTCTTGGCAACGTTCCACTTACAAAGACACTTGCTGGTGTCCCTTTTTGAAGGTAATGCGCCAGCGGCTATCTCACTTTTTCACAGTTGAAGATTTATACACATTCTTGGATCAGATTTACCAGCTGATGCGAGTGAATGTGGCAACAGCGGAATGAGCCAAGAACAATGGTGAAATAATGTATGTACTATATTTGTATTTGATTCATCGCTCAGTAGAAGGGTATTTTTAATAAACATCGATGATGTTTTTTATATGTCCGACTTAAGAAGGAAAGCGACATTATAGTAATGCTGAAGGGGTTATTGCAAACTCGCTAGCCCAGCGGTACGACGCTGGTGAAGGGGTTATTGCAAACTCGCTAGCCCAGCGGTACGACGCTGGTGATTCAAACCTAACAAGAAGCACGCTGGGCGTGGCAAACAACCAGGTTTTCGAAGTGGACTAGTGAATAAAATGAAATGGTCCATGGACCATAAAGGTCATCTTGTCATATCATATCATATCACATCACATGTCATGTCATATCATATCACATGTCATGTCATGTCATGTGTCATGTCATGTCATGTCATGTGTCATATGTCATGTCATGTCATGTCATATGTCATGCCATGTCATGTCATATGTCATGTCATGTCCGAACCTGTACATCGGGAACCATACGACATTTACAATGTCATCTTGTTACCTTTCAGTTTTTGTTGTAAGGAATATCTAGCTTTCCTCTCTTGTTCAAGTTCATGGCAGAGGTTTTCTGAAAAAGAAAGGACCACAGTTATATTACATGTTACATTATCATCTCTAAACGCGTGATGTGCGTCAACAAAATGACGTCTTAGCGTGCTCGACCAATCAGGGCATGTTACTTCATGACGTCAGCTGTTTACGCCAGTAAGTTTTGCACGTGATGTGATGTGACGCTTGAACTTCGCCGGGATCCCAGCGTTGTATGTGATGCAGCGTTTATCTACTTGTATTGTAAGACCACGTCACAGCCCGGAGATGTCTCTTCTGTCCAGAAGACCAACATGGGACACTTCGGGCAAAACCCCTGGGCCGACCGCACAGAAAGTCCGATAGTGGTTTCGGTGCCTATCGGCGGTTTAGTTAATGGGAAAATGCGTTATAGCTAACGGCCGATAGGCGCCTGTAGCACTATCGGACTTTCTGTGCGGTCGGCCCTGAACGTTTACACCGACAGCTCACCTCTGACCAACTGTAGCTGTTGCGCCATCTGTTCCCTGTAGGACAATTCACGCTTTACTTGTTGCTGAAATGTTTCTGAAATGACAAAAGTGGAAATGGCAGTTCTATAATCAACGATAGGCCCTAAGTGCAAGCATATGTAGATGTGCATAACAAGAGCACCATCGCCCCTCACACTGATGTTACTCTGTCCTCCTGCGTTGCAAATAAATCGCCATACTTCAGCAGTGTTGGCTTTACTTAACACCCCCTCCCCCTCCTTGTGCTGGATGGGGGTCATTCCGTCCTATACTACACAGACGGGGACACGACTGAAGTCCACCTTCATGTACATCGGGATATACCTGTAGGCTACATGCATCTGGTTGAGTGTCCCCAGTTGGTCGATATAGAACTGATGGTCGCCCCAAATCGACTAACTGCGGACATAAGATTTGATCCCATCCAAATGCCTTTTGCGGACATGACGTGCAAACTACATTTTGGCTGGTATTCATAAAAGTTAGCAAAAGCTTTTACTTAAGATTTGCACAGCTACATTGTATGTCCAATGTAAACGCATTACAAAACTTGAAGTAAAAGAATTTGCTATCTTTGCTATCTTTTATAAATACCAGCCATTGACTCTGCATTGTCATTTCGCAGGCCTTCAATTGGGGACATCCCTTTTGCTGGTGGGTCCCCAGTTTTGGTGGGTTCTCACACACATCGCCACGATTTAAACCGCATACAAATGCACCTGCACTGCCAGTCAGAAAACAGGACGTGCAAAATTTCTAAGGGCTCTCTCTTTAAACGTCGCATTAGCAATATGCTTGAATAACATGAAAGATAAAAACATTGCAAGTGCAGAGATGCTGCAATATAGCTACTAGGTTTTTCCGATCTGATTAATTAACAAGGCAAATATGAGAGTAATGATCTTGGCACTTGACTGTAGCACTCTGACCCCGCGACGTTCCCCACAGACACTCAACCTCTACTGGAGAGTCCTCTCAACCCCGCACCGCGCTCGATCTCTTGACACCAATGTCGTTATTTGACAAACTCAAGAATTACTTAATTAAACCCTACATGAAAATAAGTGTCAAGCCAAACCAACCGCATTTGTAAGGTCTGGGCTATGGAAGACGCTTGCTACCATCATAATGGTGTAAACAGCTGACGCCTTGAAGTGACATGCCCTGATTGGTCGAACGCGTCAAGTCCATGCACTAACACAAATCAGGCGTGAAAAGACGAGATGCCACATTTAGGGTGGATTTGCGTTTCCGTACGCAGAAACGTTCGAAAGCATTGTTTGTTTCCGCGGCGTGACCAATGCCGCGGAAACAAACAATGCTTTCGAGCGTTTCCGCGCACGGAAACGCTCAAATGGAAATGGAAACGCTCAAACTGTGTTGACAGTGTTAAGGCCCGTTTCCACTTGAGCGTTTTACGCCGCGTTTTGACGCTTTCCCATTGTTTGGAAGCAGAGCGGCGGAAAATAACAAAAGATTTGACGCATCACGCGGCGTAAAACGCTCTAGTGGAAACGGGCCTTTAAGGTGGCGGGGGTGACTAGCGCGGCGTATTTTCCCGCTGAATATGGAAATGATTTGAATGAATTTATTCATGGGCTCAACCGCAGTCGGTCACAATCATAGCCTGTTTCAATATTTGGCAAGTGTAGTTCTTAGGCATGTTGGGCCCGGAATGGTATTGCGCAATACCTCTTTCGACGCCTTTCCATTAGGCCACGCCGTTCCCTAACAATAGCTCTGTCGTCGATGATTTTTGAACAGACTTCATCCGAACGTGACCAACTCCACACGCGTTCTTCATTACCATAACAAAGGGCTCGCGGGGAAAGTTGCGGACTTTCTCACAAATTTTCACGAGCGATTTCTTTTTTGTGCGTGGATCGATGGTCAATCTGATTTCGAATATGATCTGGAAAAAACTTCTTCTAAGGCCGTTCCAGCCCCGATTTTTGAATTTCAGAGGAAAACGGCAAAAATTATTCAATTTTCTGTTTTGAGCCTTTTCAGGCCACTAATTAGGCAATAGTTAATTAGTTATTTCAATTTTGAAAAATCGGGCCTCGAACGACCTTAGGTCCCGCCATGCTGCATCCATCACTACCAAAAATCCGGTCATTTGGAGCCGGCTGTACCCGTGATCGCCTCTGAAAACTTCATACGGGACTTTCATTGTTCGTGAAAAAAAGTTACATAATCAGTTAATTATTGTGCAATTTTTCAATTCGGAGATCTGAAACAATACATGAACTCACAAATTCCGTTGACAAACTAAACTTCGGTCGTAACACATTCGTGCGATTAAATTTCAAACGGACCTAAGTTCCACGCGTTTCACTATCTCCCCCGCCACCTTAAGGCGTCTTTTTTTACTGCTGAACAAAGCTTTTTCTGCGTTCCTGTTCGTGCTACTACTGTCCATGTTACTTCATTTTAACTTTTTACTCTCAGTTCTTCACAATAAAAATCAAAAGTGTCTTTAATCCTGGGAGTCGCAAAAAGAAGGTGCCAAATAAAGCGTATAGTTCGCTGAGCCAGGCAATGAGGTTTCGCAAATCTGAGAAACACGAAGTACGAAATACGAAACTGGATTTCACTTCCATGACGTAATGTATTTCAGGAGACGATTGATACCACAATATCGTTGCAAGAGCCTCTTTTAGCGTATCACGTAAGACCGATAGAGTTAGGGTGTATATTTAACTTTGAAATTTATCATCGTTTCCACTTCGTAGATACGAAGTGGAAATTTAAAAATTCAAGAATGCACCATAACTCTCTCAGTCTTACATGAGTCTCTCTCAGTCTTACTCATTCACCTCTGGGATCTCTTCTACATGCGCCTGAGCGAAAATTTGAGAAATATTCGGAGACGACTTTCCGATTTATTGTATACTGTGTGTCGTTTTTGTGCTGTTTTTTGGATATCAGTCTTACATGATATGCTAAAAGGCGTACTGGCAACAGGGACTCTTGTGGTACCAATTGTCTCCATACATTAGGTCCTGCAAATGAAGTTGAATTTCGTATTTCGTACTTCGTGTTTCGTCAGGTTTGCGAAACCTCACTATTGCCTGAACTCTTCGTCGAAGAAAATATAGGAAACAAGTCGGTTGTCGATAATGATAAACAAGTAAGAAGTCTTTGGAATATGGATGTAATTAATGTGGTCCCAAGTGAAGGATCCAGACCCACTTCACGTCCTGCAGACTGTACTTGGCAGTGATTATACCAGAAACTATTGATGAATTAAGGTGTCTTAGATGATCTTGTTGATCTTAATAATCAGTAGGGCCAAAATCAGACACTTACCTTTGATGAGTTTGCATTCTTTTTCCAGCTTCTTGCGGGTTTCCACTTGTTTACTTAATTCTCGCAGGATCTCGTCTGGAATAGTGAGACTTGAATAAGCAAGTGATCGACAACGACGGTTCCTTTCGTCCCCATGGGTTCAAATGACCCAAATGGGTAGCATAAGCCTAGAAGTAGGTCAGTTGGACCCGAAAGCTGTTCATGGGTACATGCCAACACCCCACGGGTACCACCAATCGTAGAGATGGGCCAAAGTGACCAATGAAACTGATCATTATGGGTTACTGCAACCTAAGGGCCTATTCATTTCGTCCCAAAAAAAACAAATATTCTTGGTACCATGAACCCATTCTCCTGTACCCATTTGAAGAAACCCATGACACACGGGTCCAGTTAGGGGACAAGGAATGAACCCATTGGGTTTCTCGAGCTTATTAGTTTTTACAGTGATATAGTAGACCTAAATGTGCGCCGTAAGAAAACCACGACAGGTGTGAAAGGAAAGAATGTCCTGGGAAAAACTGTCCTGGGAACATATGATCGTATTGTTACAATCTAATCTCTGGCGATTGGTTTCTATTCCCATGCACCTTAATCCGTCATTCAACAATAGAAGTCGACACTTTTTACTGCTACACCGGGCCGTAATGGTGAGTCAAAGATACGCTGTCGGCAACATCACTGACGTCACTGGCTATTGAAATGTATCACNTGAAAATATCTTCAAACAATTCTCTTACCTCTTCACCTCTCTTGCTTTTTAATGGTAAAGCCCAAGCATATCTACTGAATAAATCTATAACTGTTAGAATGTAATTGTAACCACCTTCACTTCGTTGCCTCATATCAACTAAATCAGCTTGCCATTGTTGATCAATGTAAGAAACCATAGTTTTTCTGTAAAGGAACTTTGTAGTAATCGGTTTATGTAATTGATAAGTTGGTAAATTCTCAAGAAACTCTTTTAATTCTTTGTACTTAATTAACTTCCCCTCAGACTTTACTTTCTTCCAAATTTGAGCAATACTTGAGTAAGCAACTGAACTTTTAGGATTAAAATACAATTCCCTAAGGTACTGTTCATGATTCATTTATTTACTAAATAAACTTTGCTTTCTTACTCCCACATATAGCACATTTCACTAACAAATATTTCCTACCACCAGCTAATTTATGAGTGATTGCTTTCCCCTTATTTGAGGTGAATTTTCTACATTTAACACAATAGACTTCCGGTGCGGCCATTTATTCAGTGGGAATCTACAGTATATAGGCTCTGAAGGGGGTCAGGTGAAGCTGTGAAGGGCTTTTTGCGGTGGTAGTGACGATTTTGCTATTTTTTTGGCACTTTTTTACGATTTTTGACACTTGAAATTTTGGCATTTTTCCTTGAAAAGTGCTAAAATTTTAGTGTTTTGACCACCGCAGTAGCGATTTTCTAGTCTTCTATCTGACCCCCTTCAGAGCCTATATACTTACACACTTCATGGATGCCTCATTTTCACATCCCCTTAAATAAAATGGCGCCGCATTCCGTCGAATGAAAACGCAGACAGTGACCATGGCGACGGCAACTTCCGACTCCACCTACGGTGGCCCATAGAGCTCATTGATAAAAAAATATTTGCCTTTGCTTTTTTTGCGAAGTTTGATTTTTTTCTTGGGGGGTTTGTAAAATTTTTAGAAGTTTCCACCGCGGTGAGAACGTTTCCACCGCGGTGAAAACATTTCCGCCGCGGTGAAAACGTTTCCAAAAACGAAAACATCTATGGGCCACCGTACTCCACCTGTGCTGCCGCCATATTCGTCGATCGGTGAAGACAGGATTATGATTTCGCATCATCACAAACTGACTCTTTTACAAAACCGAACATCACTGGTTCCAATATAATGGTCCAGAATCTATTTTTATCAACCAGCAGCATTTTGGTAAAAACGCATTTTGGTAAATGCAATATTGCTGGTAATTGTGTCCGACAATCAATGTAGTTATGAATTTATTAGATGAGTTAATATGAGCGCGTCCATTGTCTGTCCGAGGGGACCCATTACGTTAACATATGCATCGCAGTTATTCTGCTTGTCCATCACGGGACCACTTGACCCCTCAGATCTATTCTTGATCGTCCTGAGCACACAGACAGCCGCCGGCTATGGTAGCTCCTGTCTTTGCTTTACATGTCTCAATGCTCAAAACTGCCGACGAATTTCCTGATTATTTTTGCTCCTTAAAAAGTTCGCCGACATCTCAAGACAAAATGCAAGAGGTTTAATTGATACTGCTTGTTACATGTACGTGCCACGTTTAAACAGGATCTTTACCACTCGTGGTGCGAACAAGACCTACCAGTACATATTTCCAAAAGTGTGTTTCTCGTCCCCATCTAAACAAGCGAGGTTCGCCTTTCCGACTCCGACTCCGGCTTCAACTACCAATGAATTGCAGTCCGCTGTAGACATCCTTGATAAAAAACGATTTGATAGACGTTTGCAAATCGTAAAATGCCATAACTTTGTAGCAGAATAATTTTGACTCGTAATCGGAAGTGCACATAAATCGCAACTATTATAGTCGTGTTTCAAGTGGTAACGACTAGGATTACGACTTCAATATTCATTATTTATTATTTATCCGCACTTCCGATTTATAAGGCCAAATTTTTCTGCCTTCAATTTATGGTGTTTGACGAATCTTGAAAAAGTCTATCAAATCGTTTTTATCAAGGATGTCCATAGCGGACTGCAATTCTCGTAGTTGAAGTCGGAGTCGGAAAGGTGCTCAGCCTCACTAGTAAAGTTCACTTTCACCGCTGTACCGCCGCTGATCCAAGATGGCGGCTATGCGGCCATCTTGAATTCGATTTCCGTCAGTTATCTTGAGAATGCTATGAGCGATTGCCCTGAAATTTTTGTGAGGGTTGGCGTTTATAAATCTGCGCACAGTGAAAGTGTCAGAGGAAAGGAAACTGTTTGCTCATCTTGTGAAGAGCCGGGAGAGAGTTATGAAATTATGTGTACACATATCATACCGGGATAATGGAATAATCTAATACAGACCTTTGTGTCAGTTGAGCGTTTAGGTCTCTCTTATATGAGGCCAGTAAGGACCCCGGGGAGTCATTGGAACATGACTCAAATACGTGATGGACAGCCAAGTCAATTTGACCAAATGGGCGTCATTGGACGAAATATAATTACACATGTAGGTTTTTCACTTATACCCTCTTTCATGTGTTGATTTTAACACCATGATTTAATTAACGGTCCCAATTTGAACGAATGGTTGCAATTCAGGTGGCTCATTAGGCGGCTCCAACGTTTTATAACTTTGTGAAGGGCTCTAAATTCTTATAAAATGTTTCAACTGTTCGCTTTATTGGAATTTATTGCCCTTTATGTAAATCAACGATCATTTAATCATTGTCATCCCAGGTAGTTATACCGGCGAGGTAGTTGTTTGGGTCATTACAAATGACTTCTCACTTTTCATTAGACACAATCAGAAAGTGTTCCTTGCTATCGCCAGGAAATTCGCATGACAGTACGACGAAACAAGAGCAACGCAAAGCGTGGCATGTGTCCCACCTGTAAGTTGTCCGGGAACAAAAATCAAGATGGTGGCTGTGGCGGCCATATTGAATAAGCGGTGGCGCCCCGTTTGAAATACATGTAGCACCAGAAAACGGTTGCGATGCACATGCTTTCACACTGAAACGCCCGGAGACGAAATTCAAGATGGCGGCTGTGCCGGCCATATTGGATGAGTGGTGGCACCCCAAATAAAACGTCAAGAGTAACCAACTACCAATGCATTTACAATGTACTCACCTTTGCTTTTTTCGATGTACGTCTCCTCTACGTCGTCATCATTTTGTTCATCTGGAAGATGGAGAGAGGCAGCGTAAAGTCACGTTGGATACACTTTAAAAAATGGAATAGTCCCCGCGGGTAAATTTTACCAATGCAATTTCGATTTTACCACAGAAAAGGGTAATATTTGCTCAAAAGCGCCGGACAATATTACCTATCCCTGGGTATTCTCAAGCGCCTTCCTTATTATTGGAGGTAATGTTTACCTGGAACCGTGGGTAAAACTGGGGACAAGCTTACTACCCATTTACCTACGGGAATATATTGGTAAAATTTACCCGCGAGGACTATTCCATTTTTTACAGTGTACCACATGATACACCGTACAATTACATGTAATTGCATGCCCAACCCCTCACCAAGCTGTTCCCCGCACTCAGCAATTCGCAATAAGATTGATAACTCAAAAATACGTAGTTTTGATGTTGGAAACCTTGTAGGCCTTCTATGATGAGTTCGACACATTACAGCGGAACCTTCGTTCGCATCCTCCCAGTCACCATTCTAACTCCCCGTCAAACTTTAATTAACCTTTTCTTGCTAACATCTCAACAAGAACCAACCGTCTGTCAGACCGTCATCCTCGAGGGATGACATCAGTGATATAAGGATTACCAGCTGCACTGCAGTTTCATTATTTAACAAGACAACGGATTACCGGATTATCCTTTGACATTAGCTGCCAGTTACTTTTTCGAGAGGGAGTTAGTTTTAAGACTAGACGAGTGAAATGAGGCTGGCGATTCTGCCATGTAATTATATTCATCTATTTTGCTTACATGGTTGTTATTTCTGATTGGACAGAGAAAGGGTAGTTAATCTAAGTTTGATAAAGTTTGGTACAAGGTCATTCCATATGCCCTGAACTGGATGTCGACGAGCCCATTTTTATAATCCAGCGTCCTCCATCTTTAATTGAAAAAGTGAAATGAAGCATCGCTTTTGTTACATAACGCTGTGCGTGTATTCGCAAGTCCAATGCATTGTGCACACAACGTACATTTTCTATCCTGGTATTGGAAGAATGACTCTGTAGGCCTATTAGATTTGTCTGAACCTTCTTTTCCTGTCCAATGCATTGTGCACACAACGTACATTTTCTACCCTGGTTTTGGAAGAATGACTCTGTAATATTAGATTTGTCTGAACCTTCTTTTTCTGTCCAATGCATTTGCACACAACGTACATTTTCTACCGGCCTGGTATTGGAAGAATGACTCTATAATATTCGATTTGTCTGAACCTTCTTTTCCTGTCCAATGCATTGTGCACACAACGTACACATTTTCTACCCTGGTATTGGAAGAAATTCGTCTGAACCTTGTTCTCCTGTCCAAAAATCAAGATGCGACAGAGAGAAACCTCGAGATAATTGACAACTAATTAGAAAGATTGGCAGCTAACCTGAGTTGTCGGACTCACGAACTTCCTCAACTCGGGTGATCTCCTGAAATACAATTAGATCAAATTAAACTAATAGGAAGATTTAATCAACCAACCAGAAGTCGCCAAGGATGCAATAAAATCTCTCCCTGTGTGCGGTTAGAGAATTCTGATACCGGATGGACGGCAACTAATGGATTCTCTTGTAATTAAATAGAAATAATTAAACGTGGACGCACACACAAATGATGGGAGCTTTCATCGCCCTGTGTTTTCTAAAGGCCACAGAACGGAATTAATGAGAGCCCGCGTGGCCAGAGCGTAAAACTGCTGATTCACGCCACGCTAGAGCAGAATTCATCATCAATGACCAATTTGTCATTCGGTTTTTTGCATTATTTTTTGCACTTTTTTCTTTTTCACATGTTAACAGCAATTTGTGGTTTGCTACCAAAAAATTACGCACTTACAGTAATGAGGTGGCTGTCATTACTTTTTACTTGTTTTTGCCAAACATTCGGGGCGTATTCGAATCATCGTTCTTGACCACACTCGTGCTGACCCAGTTCATGTAGTTGTTAACTCAACTCCAGAACGGCAGTTCCGAACGCCCAGAACGCAACCCGAGTCGGGCCAAGAACGTGTTCGTGTCAACCCTCCGCTGCATGAGTGGAGAGTGGTGAGAAGAACACCTTCTTGGCCTGACTCGGGTTGTGTTCTCGGCGTTGGAGACTGTCGTTCTCCATTCGAGTCAACAACTATGAACTGGGTCAACACGAGTGTGGTCAAGAACGGGGGTTCGAATACGCCCTAGGACTCACCTACCTTCCCAGCCGTGTTTTCCTCCTGTGAAGCAACGATTTCCTCCGGAAGTGACGCAACATTCACCTCCCCATCATTCCCTTTCTCCTGATTGGGTACGGCGGAGGGATCCATCACGTGACAAGGCGTGGTTTCCGGTAGTGGCGTCTCTCTCTTTTGCTCATCGTGCTGATCTGGTGAATTAGACCCGATGCTGTGTCCCTGCCTAGATACGTCATTGTCACTGTGTTCCCCACTGTCATGCTCATTTGGCACTTCCTCCGATGGAGAATCATCCATGATGTCAATTTCAAAATTCTCCGTGTCTACGTCATCACAGTCACTTGTTTCACTTTGTGCGACGCTGTCACAGTTATGTAAATCGCTTACAGGACTTTTGGAATCGGTAATCGGCGACGTTACTGGTTTTCCGACTGGTTTAAAAGCTGAAACGTACGGCTGGTGGCGATTTTCCGTCTTTTCGTTCGTAAAAATGTTGGTTTTCCGACAGTCTAATGGTGTATAGAGCCTCTCGGGAGAGAGCTGTGAGGCGAATTCTTTCTGTTCTAGCCCGCGCTGGGCGTCATACAAAAATTTCTCCTGATCGCTCGCGGCTTGAAGGTGTTTGCTCCAGAACAGGTCGTACGAGGCGTACGGTGCCTCGGCCGCTGCTGGCCATGCGGTCACGTTGCCCTTGTATTCAGCCGGTGACAGAGGCTTGTTGTAAGGATACGTCAGGTATGTGGGATGCGGTGACATGCTCTTTAGCGGGTAACTAGCATTCTGTGAGTGATACACTGGGTACTCAAACTGACCAGGACTTACGATCGGTTGCGAGTTAGGTTGCGTGGGACCGTGTGCAATCTTTTGTTTCTTGGGAAAATTCGGGTCGTCGCGTGCGGAACTGCTTTGGGAACATTTCCCTGTGAAGCTGTTGAGGACTCGTTTCCTGCTTCCGCCATTGAACATAGCCTTGACGTCCTCCCATATGTGCTGGAGACCGTCATCCCCGTCCGGTTGTCCAGACTTCAGAGTCAAATGTCTCCTCCAGGAGTTAAAGTTAGCGGCATCTGGGTGGTTATACTTCGATTCCGGAGTTCGGTGGTAGTGGAATATGAACTTATTCGGCGAGAAAAACATGTTACAATAAGTACATTTGATACACTTTGCCCTGGAGCTGTTGTACCGCGACGGTACGAACTTGCCCTCGCAGCCCCAGCCGCATTTGTGCACGACGCAGAAAGCGAAGTCCTCCGGAAGTTTCGGTGGCGTGATGTCCTCGAGGAATGACTTGACGAGACGTTCGGCCTCTCGCTTTGTGATCATGCCACACCGGCGTGATGAGATGGGCATGGCACCCGCTCGGCGGAGGATCTCAAGTTGTACCGGGGTGCACTGGACACACGTTATGCCCAAGGCAACTCTCCTGTTATGAATCTCATTATAACTGTACTGTTTCAGCAGCGTCGTGGAAATTTGCGCCAAGCACAGACGCTCTAAGTTGTCGATGACCAATGAGACTATTTGTACACCGTGTAACAGCACTCGTCCGACGGTGTTCTGCCTGACGCCGTTCTTCATGGTTGGGTATTCCTCCCGTTCACGTTGTCGTTCCTCTGGAGAAAGCTTAATGGCAGCAACGGGCCCCGATTTGACGTCTTTCTCGGCAACTTCACCTGCGGGATCCATGGTCTGGAAAGAGAGGCAAAAGATTTGGATCAGCATTTGTATACGTAGAATGAAATCCTTGGCCTCTGCAGACCTGAAATTCACAGAAAAAAAATCGATCTCAGCTCGAGTTAAAATGAGTCTCCAGCCTGCTATTTTGTCCCTAAAATGAGTTTCTTTGCTACTCGAACACAGAAATGAGTACCAGTTTTCTAAGGCTTTACCAGTTTTCTTGCATCGACTGGAGATAACTGCAACTGGAGTCTCATTCTGAAGTGGCGACAAAGTCTACTCATTTTGAGTTTTCTCAGTTCTCCAGTCGATGGGACAGGGCATCAGCTGGAGAAAATTGGAAAGAAACCGAGGGGAACCAAAATCTGCTAATGAGGAGCTCGGTGGTGTGGTGGTTCTGTTGTCCGACTTGCGATCAGAGGGTCCCGGGTTCGAAACCCACTGGGTGTGAAACGTTTTTTTTATATATGGCGACATCACTTGTTTATTTGATTCGAGACAACAGACAATCCGGTGGAGACAGCTAAGAATCATTTTAACCAGTTGGAGACAATGTCATCTCAAATGGAGACCCAGTTATGTCTACGTATTCGAGTTGCGAAAGAAACTCATTTTAGGGACAAGAGTTGGAGATTCATTTTATCTCGAGATGAGATCGTTTTTTCTTTCTGTGTTGCATGTGGGATGCGAACGCCCCGGAAACATCACTGGAATGTGCAAAGCAACACGGATCACTGTTGGTTATCGGAACAGACCCCAAACGGACTTTCGCGAGCACAGCTGCAAGAAAAACGCTCTTGTGATTGCTCGGTTTGCTGGACGCTGCTTCATAGAAATCGTTCTTTACAGAATTATACTGACGGAGCGACTGACTTCATCATGGATTCGCAGTAACTTTTAGGATCTTTACAAAACTTTAGGATCGACAAAACTAACGGAAATACGCGCACACGCGAGCTATCCCTACTAAAAAAATCTCTGTAGGGTGTGACAGGGTGTTCTTGGGTGCTCTAGGGTATTCTTGGGTGTTCTTGGGTAGACTGTTTCAAAATACCCATTGAGCAAAGGGTGTTCTAGGGTATCTTTAGGGTGTTCTAGGGTATCTCTGGAGTACCCGGACAACCCTACAGGTACCCTAGAACACCCTAAAGATACCCTAGAACACCCTTCACTCAATGGGTATTTTGAAACAGTCTACCCAAGAACACCCAAGAATACCCTACAGCACCCAAGAACACCCTGTCACACCCTACAGAGATTTTTTTTAGTACGGATATCTGCTGAGCAAACGGTCTCGAATGACTTTTTGCTCAGCAGATAGCTCCAGTGTGCGGCAGGCTTTAGAGCGTGTCATCCCTTAAACTCAAATGTTCAAGATATAAAAACAGTGGCCTTCGATTATTTTTTATGTTAATTGATAATCGTCCACAAAATGGTGTCGGTAACCTGGTAACACCATCATCAAAAGCTTCCCCTGCGAGGTATCTGAAAGAAACGTGACAGCAGTTTGAGTTTCATCGTGAAATGCATTGTTCCATTGATGCTGCGGCGGAAAGGGAGAAGCCAAATATACGATGATTCCACAGAAAGTGTTTGTATAGAATTGATAATGACGGACGCTAAATAAATGATTAAAGGTCGTTAATCCATGTCATTACTTACTTCAATCAAAATAATCGCCCTGTTAAGTCTCCGTGGCTTTTGTTTTTCAATCAATGTGAGTGAATCCGCGCAACACTTGCTCCACGGTTATCTACCGCTCGTTTATTGTCCGTTTGACGAGCGGATAATCCCGTCCAGTAATAAAACGTGAATGCTACTCGCATAATAATCAAATTCTACCTCCAGTAGTTCTTATACAAGAAATAATCGCATATTATCGCGCTTTTCAAGCAAAATAATCATGGAGTGATCCTAACACGGGGCAGGGCAGCTTTGGGACCTAAGCCCTTATCGTCCTTAACTAAAATATCAAATTAACTGCAGCCATAACGCGTCGAGCGTGACAAATTGTTTGACATCCCCTCCGCGTCCGGGGACATTCTCAATCAGGCGATGCTTGGCCGCCCGCAATCTACACGAACCCGCCAAGTCCATTCCATGCGATTAGGCCACAGCTTAATACATCGTACTACACATTTCTACGTAACGATTGGGTGAATAAAGTTTACTTGAAGACGTTGCTTGCGTGAGGATTTGGATATTAATTTTTCGTTTGGTAAATAAATGCTGACTACGCAAAATTGATTAAGGGAATTGCTTCCGAGGGAAAGTATTGGCAGAAAAGTTATAACGTGTCTATCATTTCTAGTAATTATTGACGGTTGGTTTGGTCGTGATATCACAGTTTGTAAAGGACAAGAGCAGAAAAGAAGCCCCTACTTCTAGTTCTACAAAGCTTCTTTATGTTTAGAAACGGATATTAAGGAGCTTAAAGCCCCACTGTATTGAATTTTACGAAATTTTCAAAATGTTAGGAGAGAGCACATAGAAGTCTCATAGCTTGTGAAGGTCCCCAAAATGCTTGTCTGATGCGTACTTCAGAGAATCAAGGCATAGGTTTCAGCACACATTGAACAAAAAGTGCAGGGAGAGCCCTAATGTATTCAGATGGAGCGCAGTACATTTTACACTACGCTGACGTCGTGCACTGACGTCAAGAATCGCGGCGATGATTTGCGTTTTTCAAATTCAATACAGTGGGGCTTTAAGAAATCAAACGATAACGTTATCTTTACGACAACGTTATTTTTTGTACCGAAAATGCAATGAGGAACCCGCATGCCGATTATCCCGACAGGTCGGCGCAGCGATCGATGAGACCGAACCGACGTCATTGACGTCGTTTTATGTGCTGACGTTGCGTCATGAAAAAATCTGTTTCTCAATCAGGCGATGCTTGGCCGCCCGCAATCTACACGAACCCGCCAAGTCCATTCCATGCGATTAGGCCACAGCTTAATACATCGTACCACACATTTCTACGTAACGATTGGGTGAATAAAGTTTACTTGAAGACGTTGCTTGCGTGAGGATTTGGATATTAATTTTTCGTTTGGTAAATAAATGCTGACTACGCAAAATTGATTACGGGAATTGCTTCCGAGGGAAAGTATTGGCAGAAAAGTTATAATGTGTCTATCATTTCCAGTAATTATTGACGGTTGGTTTGGTCGTGATGTCACAGTTTGTAAAGGACACGAGCATAAAAGAAGCCCCTACTTCTAGTACTACAAAGCTTCTTTATGTTTAGAAACGAATATTAAGGCGTTTAAGAAATCAAACGATAAACGTTAACTTTTCGACAACGTTATTTTTCATACTGCGAATTCACCAATTTATAGAAAATAATTGCATTTTCGGTACAAAAAATAACGTTGTCGTGAAGTTAACGTTTATCGTTTGATTTCTTAAACTCCCTATTGTCTCTTCATGCCATTAGCTAAAGGATAGGAAGTAAGTGGCCCAGTTGATGACGTCACGCTCGATGAGTGCGAAGCGTTTGATTCTGTTCAGCAGACGATGCATACCTTACAATAGGGAGGTTCAGATAACGTTCTGAGTCTCGACTCCGACTCCAGAGGATTCCTTTTTGGGAACTACGTCATCAAATACAATAGGTTTTTCAAAGCAATGGTGTTTTCTCGTTCAGGAGAACGAATAGAACCCTCTGTGTGGTTAATTTATCTCCGACTTGAAAAATCCGAATTTTAGCACCTCGGCGTCGGAGCGGTTAACCTCGCTAAGCGAGGTTGAGATCTGGTCCGACTCCCACTCCCGCTCCGACTCCGAGGTGCTAAAATTCGGATTTTTCAAGTCGAAGAGAAATTTACCACCCAGGCGGGTTCTATTCGTTCTCCTAAATGAGTAAATGGAAAACCCCGTTTCCTTTGATGACGTAGTTCCCAAAAAAGAGTCCTCTGGAGTCGGAGTCGAGACTCGGAAACGTTATCTTAACCTCCCTCAGTGACGTGTCGCTCGCCCTTAAAAAAAAGAGTTTCAGACGTTTGCACGTGGCTGGTACAGTTAGCAGTTTTACAAAATATACGAATTTAAACTAAAATAGGTTTGTGTCATTATTCTCGCCAGGAGAGGGCGTTCTCACGAGACGATGACACCGGAAGCCTCATGAGCAAAACCCACGATACTTTACTTTGGTCTTTACTCAGGAAATTCAAGGTATTATACTGACGGCCGACACTAGTTCGAGGAATTTGTTACCGCTCCTAAAACTTCATTTGTTGTTGTGCCAGTGTATTGTTGTTGCAGTTGTGTCGACCGACGTCGCCTTTACATGTAATCGTGAAGCGTTCGCCCTCGTGGTATAAAAACTGCCAACGAATGAATAATGCTTGCACGGAAGGGTATTCTTCCCTTGGTGCGGCATTGCATTGCAATTCGTTATGGGCATCAGGCTTGGCCATCCCAGCACCAACTGTAACTAAACCGTGATGAATGGTCCCACTGGTCCTGGCAGTGAATATGATCGTCACTAAATCATAGCCCGGCATGGACCCAGGACGAACATTTCTTAATTAAAACGGCTAGAGATGTAATCAAATTGAAACACAACCGAGTTTATGATTGTCTGACAGAAAAGGGTAATGACAAATTTAAACCAACACTCGATAACGGATCTCTAACGACCCGCCTGGGTGGGATTACGACCGACCAACAATATTTTCATTTTGCATTAGAAAATTGCTTCGCCATAAGTTAATGTCGTCGCGAAATATATGGGAGCTGAGCCTCCGCGATTTCGAAGTGGTGAACTGTTTCGTATTCTTTGGTCCAGGTCCAAAAATTATTTGGAGTTAAGATTTTGCCCTTTTTAAAGGGTCCAATAATTAATCATGTGGGTCCTCAAAACCTAGAGACCAAGTAGGCCTACATGTAGCCGATCCAGCCAAGTCTTTTCATGACGTTGTCAGCAAAGACAGGACAATACAGAATCCGAGAAAGCCCATTCAGTCTTCAAGCTTGAACCCCAGACTTCAATCGTCAAGCTTGAATCCGGACTTTAATCTTCAAATATAGCTTGAACCCCCAGACTTCAATTTTCAGGCTTGAATCCGGACTTTAATCTTCAAATATAGCTTGAACCCCCAGACTTCAATTTTCAGGCTTGAATCCGGACTTTAATCTTCAAATAGCTTGAACCCCCAGACTTCAATCTTCAAGCTTAAATCTCGACTTTATTCTTGAAATAGCTTGAACCGCCAGACTTCAGTTTACAAGTTGAGTCCGGACGTCAATTGTCAAGCTTGAACTCGGACTTCAATCTTCAAGTTTAACCATTGGATTTCAATCTTCAAACTCGAACTCGGACTTCAACAGTCTTAGAAAGAAAGGTTTTTGATGTTCTGAATCCTCACAGAGCACAGATATGCGACCCTAAAAGGTTCTTCACTACACGTGAAAACCCTTAGGGGTTTTAATCCTCTGAAAGACACCTCTGAGGGGTTTTTCATTTCACTGAAGAACCCTATGGGTCGCATATTTGTTACCCTGTGAAGAATCCTTAAGGCTTTTTAGAACTTCAAAAACCTTTATTTCTAAGAGTGAAGCTGGAACTACTAGACTTCAGTCATCAAGCTTGAACCCTTAGACTTCAATCTTCCACCTTGTATTCGGACTTTAATCTTCACGCTTTAACCCCGAAACTTCAATATTCCATCATGAACTCGGACTTGAATCTTCAAGCGTCAATCCCCATCATCCGGCTTGAATCCGGATTTCAATACGCTTGAACCTCGGACTTCAAGCTTGAAGTCGTTAGTTCAAGCTTGAACATTGAATTGTAGGCCTACAGATTCAGGTTTCAAGCCTGAAGATTGAAGTCTGGGGGTCCAAGCCTGAAGATTGTAGTCTGGGGGTTCAAGCTTGAAGACTGAAGTTTGGGGGTCCAAGCTTTAAGATTAAAGTCTGAATGTTGAAGCCTGAAGATTGAAGTCTGGGGGGTCCAAGCTTGAAGATTAACGTCTGAATGTTCAAGCTTGAAGATTGAAGTCTGAGGGTTCAAGCTTTAAGATTGAAGTCTGGGGATTCAAGCTTGAAGACTGAAGTCTGATGTGAGGTTTGAAGCTTGAAGACTGGAGTCTGGGGTTCAAAGCTTGAAATTGAATGAGCCTTTCGTAAAATTTTCGAGTCGCGTTTTCGGCAAGTTCTCAGGTACAGGGTGCAACCACCTTAACCTCACTCTTACGTGGATCGTTGAAAATAATAAACTATCTTGAAACAGAAGATCGTCAACAAAACTCACAAAATTTGTCAAGAGAAACAACGCTGACGGTTACACTTTTTGAATCGAATCCATTGAATAATTGATAGGGCAGAACGTGACTTTTTAAGAACCTCTTAAACTGTGTGTTTCAATATAGCTTTCAAACTCATGGCTTCCT
>NMRB01003344.1:30874-67088 GCA_002633025.1 Notospermus geniculatus | reverse complement strand
GTTTTATTTATTGTACATCGTGATCAATTGTTCACCTCATTTATAACCTCTTTGGCTTTTCTAAGCCTCTTCATATCTCCAATCAAAATCCTGTACATATTGTAATTCCATCCTATACCCCTAGAGGGTTTGTGATTTCAATAAATATTTCTATTTCTATATTTCTAACCACAAGGTCATGAGATGGGGAGCCAGAAACAGTCAACTTCACTGATGACGTTGCAATCGGCGTCATCATGGTAATGGATGAAAGCAGGATGGCGCATTTAGAAAGTGCTTACTACACGAAAACCAACCTGACACAAAATTCATCACAAACTGGCAAGTTATTTGGCGCTTCTGGCCAAAGGTGAGGCACAGCTTAATCATGAACGAATAGTGGCATATGCATTCTAGGCCGAGTTTATAAATTTAATGTACAAAACTGCAGCGTTGTGAACATAAAATGATGTTTTTATCGCCCAGTTGACTGATTCCTTCGCATCCAGGTGTTCGTGCTATACCGAAGCACGCAGGCAAGCCTAAAAATGCAAAAAATGCTGTTATTCAAAATGTTACACTTTTTCGTTCTGCGTCCAGACTAGAGTATTCTCCTTGGCAAAGCGAAAGCTTTTGTGAAACTCCTCATGCCACGCGTGACAGGTTTCACTATCCAGCTCGCAGCGCATTTGAGTTATTTGTCAACTTTAACTATGGCCTTGACTCGTAACAACGGGGTGTTGGATGAGCTATTGCAGGCGACACACATTTCCCTATCAGGCTCACAGTTGGGAGACAACGCAAAATTCTTATCAGAATTTAAGGATTTCTCGCGCTCACTCAACTGCAAGATTTTGAGAATACTAGAAATCGGGTTTCTAAGGTGAAAGACATTGCTTCCTACCAGATTTTGAGAGTATTCTCCTTGGCAAAACGAAAGCGTTTGTGAAATTCTTCATCGGGATATATTGTTTACATGTAAGTGGGTTATTCCTCTCCGGATTACTCCTGGATACTCCACCATGTGCAATGGATCAAGAGCGTCCATAACTTCTATGTTGACGTTGATGGTAGGAGCGGACCCAGGATTTGGGAAAAGAGGGGGCGCCCTGTGGTAGGACAGTGAAATTTGCGCCAAATTAGGCCTACAGAATTTCACGGTCGATTTTACAGATTTTTTTGGCTAAAAGTGGAGGCGAGCGCCAGTCGCGCACCCTCCGGATCTACGCCTGTTGATGGCACGTCTTCAAATGAGCTTCATGGTCCGGAATCGTTTGTGAAGCGTTTGTTTTCCAGCGTTTCCGTACCTTATACACCCTCTTTGTGAAGTCAGCAAACAAGAAACATCTCCAAATGTCCGAATATGGGGTCATATGAATAAAGACTAGCAAATGCTTTTACTTCTGATTTGTACAGCATTGCCTAGTGCATTTGTAAATTTTTTCCAATTGGAAAATTCAAATAAAAACATTTACTTGGCTTTTTTCATATGACCCATGGAAGCTGCGGGCTCTGAATTTGGACGCCCAAATATGAAAGGCGATCATCGGAAGGTTTGGTACAACGAAAGGCTACTGCATTAGAGGTGGCTGACTTCCGTGGAGTAACCGAGAATTACTATCAAAGGTCACCACAAAAATACGAACGCCGTTGTGACATGAGGGAGAAGTAGTGCTGCTACTCCCGATATCATTAGGTCTTTTTACAAGAGGTGCGGGTTCGAGGATACCTACCTCCACCCTCCTCGGGCGGGTTCGGTTCAGGATGGATTGATCGCTTTTACACGGTGCGGGTTCGGTAACCAGCCTCCATCTAGTTGGAGGTGAGTTCGTTCAAATGGCGTGTAATCAACATTTACAGCTATCGTATAAGTAAAAGATATCTCGGAAATAATCACTAAAAATCGATAAACTATGCTTAAGGGCGACTTTCCATTGGAGCGTTTCCATGCGCGGAAACGCCTTAAAGCATTGTTTTTTTCCGCTCCGTGACAAACAATGCCTTCGAGCGTTTCCGCGCACGGAAACGCTCAAATGGACAGCCGCCCTAAGGCCTGCTTTCCATTGGCGCGTTTCCGTGCACGGAAACGCTCGAAAGCTTTGTTTTTTTCCGCTTCGGTGGTCACGGCGCGGAAAAAAACAATGCTTTCGAGCGTTTCCGGTGCGCCAATGGAAAGCAGGCCAAAGGTCTAAGATCTACTTTCCATTGGCGCGTTTCTGTGCGCGAAAACGCTACAGAAACCATTGTTTGTTTCCGCTTCGTTGGTCATGGCGTGGAAAAAAACAATGGTTTTGAGCGTTTCCGCGCGCGGAAACGCGCCAATGGAAAGCAGGCCTAACAGCATTGAGCATTGCTCGAGAAATCTCGCGCGTGATTTCTTCACAGGCAACTTTAGCAGCAAGTACGCGAGTGATGTCACTCAGGTCACGAGGTAGCGTGCTCAATCCTGCACGAGGCCGGTGGATGTCGGTTCGCTTTTACACGAGAGAATAACCAGCCTGCACCTACCTCCACCTTCCCGAGACTCACGCGGCGAACTGAACTGGGCCGAGGAAGGTGGAGGTCAGTTGTTTCGCTTTTACACGGGAAAAAATAACCGAACCATCCTTGATCTAGTCTCGATCCGGAACGCACCGGCACCGTGTAAAAAGGCCTATTACATGCAACTCATACCCTGATTTTAAGTTTTTGGCGTCCGAATTCGAAAGCCCTGACAGTTTCCGAATTCAGACACGGTGTCTGAAACCGGAAGCGGCGAGAGTCCGAAATCGGAAACGTAAGGACATTTCCCGGACTGGGAAACGTGCCTGTCGGAGCAAAAAGCCTTACCTTCATCAGTCATTTTCGCGTTCAGTTTCTGATCCGCTGTAAGGACAACATATTTAGATAATATGAACAATATGCAGTAGTTCTTCTTTCCAATGTGACCAATACAGGTGGCTCGCTCGTTACAAGCCAATGCACACTCGATATGTGTTTGAACGTTAACACTTCCATCGGTAATCCATTTGATTTCGGCCGACGAGTTGACTTTCTTGAAGCGTGTGAATCGCACTTCGAAGCGTCTTTCTACGGGGTACCCCCATATATAACCGATTACCCACAAAGATATTCTCGCGTAATGTGTTAATAGCATTATTTTTCTGAACTTGGCAATGATTGAAAAATTGTCGACCTGAATGAAATGAGAAATTGGCCCGTTTCAAACTATCCAGAGCGCTGCTCATTATACGATTTTCCCCACCCAGCGGCTTGCTGCGGATTTTAGAGACTGAAACTCGGATCTAAGATGAATCATGCCGAAATCGCCTCAATAGATAGGTGGAAAGTAGGCTGGATCAAACTGGGCACCGTAGAAATTGGCCAAAATGTCTGTTTTTACTCGCCGTACGGGCCCCGGAGTGGATATGTGACTGGGGCTCAACTATGGTTCTTGACGACTTGGCCGAATGTCGCATTTTCAAATGGGGGATAACGGTATATGCGCAGAGGTGTACTTCCGCAAGGTGACCCAGACGTATAAATGTGCTCGCGTTGCCAAAGAAACACCTCCACCTGTCGCAGATGTTGCTCCAGACGTTGTCTAAATGTTGGATCACAATGTAGGCTGCTTTCCGTATATTGTGCTGCCGTGCTGATTCCACCCAGAGCATTGATTCGGAATAGGATGGATGTTCTCCGAATCCCAGACCTTCCGAAGTCAATGTGTTGGCCTGTGCAGCGCGTCAAAAATTAGAAAGTTTTTAATTCCCACAGCAACACAATAATGATGACGCAACGGATCAAAGCAATAAGAAGAGTGTGATTCACCCGTGTTTTTTCAACTTGTTAAATTATTTGCGACAAAGCATGCGAATCACATAAAAGCTAGGCGCACATTGACGGCAAATCTCAATGCGGTAAGGTTGTTTTTAAAGTGACTGACCCGGCTGAATGATGAGTTCAGCGGGGTTGGATCAGTGGACATTAAAAACACCCCTGCCGCATTGAGATTTGCCGTAAAGTGCCTGGCTTAAGGCCTGTTTCCACTAGACCGGTTTCCCGCATTGCGTTTTGCAATTTCACAGGGTTTTGGATAATCCTTCGATGGTTTACACATCAGAAAATCATCTCGCCACTGGCTCATGTACATGTATTTCAAAATCACTGTCGACTTATCAGTAATTTCACAAGCTCATCAACAAAAGGCAAATGTAACACGAATTACTGATTCAGGTATAAAACAGACATAATCCTTCGCCGATCTTCTTCGATTTTTATCCTCCAGAAACGCAATACTCTCCAAAAAATCGCCCCGAAACCTTTAAAGGGATACTCCACTCATTGTGTAAAATTTTGAATTTTTGAAATATCGTTAATACATTCAAATCCACTGATATCTGCAACATGTCGTATTTTTTTTAAATCAGGAAACTCATTATTTTAAGTATTTTAATTGGATCCCAAGGGGACCATTGCACAGCACTCATGATGTCACCAGTGCTCAATGCATATTTATGAAGGTACAACCAATAGGCCTAAGCAGTCACAGTATTAGCTCATTCACTACAAAGGTCGTCGGCCTATTGACACTAGTGACATCACAGTTCATGGATTGATAAAAATTCAAAAGTTTACAATGAGGGGAGTCTCCGTTTAAAAAATAACCCACGGCGCATCTGTTGGCAAATTATCGCACAAATACAACCGTCACGATACAATTTAACCACCACGAAATTTTAATAGCTGATATATACGGTAGCTGCAAATATTGCCAGACAGCACCAGACATGCCGGACAGTGGTGAAAATAAGGGTCACCTTCTGAACCAATCATTACATCGCTACGCTCAACTCTTGCGAAGTAATTGTGAACTTTTCACGAATAATTAACGAAGAATGGTTGATAATAAAGTCTTTCTTTGTTACAAATGATTTTCAATTTTTTCCCAATGAATATAGCGCCATTCTCCCCCGCAGCAGGTGTTTTTACCTCGCTTCTCTTCGTCCACTTAAGCCTAGGTCACATATCCACTCCGGGGCCCGTACGGCGACCGTACGGCGAGTAAAAACAGACATTTTGGCCAATTTCTACGGTGCCCAGTTTGATCTAGTTTAATTTCCGCTTATCCATTGAGGCGATTTCGGCATAATTCAGCTTCGATCTGAGTTTCGGTCTCAAAAATCCACAGCAAGCCGCTGGGTGGGGAAAATCGTACGGCGCCCGGTGGCATTTGTGACCCAGGCATTAGGCTACAACCCAGGGCTGACTGTCGACCGATAGTGCTACCGGCGCCTATCGGCAGTTAGTTAAAGCGCATTTTCCCATAACCGCCGATAGGCACCGAAAACACTATCGGACTGTCTGTGCGGTCGGCCATGTATTGGTGTACACCCTTAGTCAAAAGTAAATGCCCATCTAATTTTCCGGCATATTTCCATGAATATATTTCATAGCCACGTTTTCTTTCATACACATAATCTAGGGCCAGTAGGACACCTTTTAATACCATAAACCGGAAATTATTAAACAACTGTGTTTTGGGGGAAAGTTTGAAAGGGGCTGGAGGAAGAACGCTCCCATGTCCAATGTGTGCATATTTCAGAAAGTATTGCTCCGATTTGGATAAAATTCGCAGTGGTGATACTTGACAGCAAAAGATCAACAGTCACCATGCAGAGAGAACAAAAAACATAATTATCTAAAACAATGCTTTTTTGAACCTCAACAAAAGTAGAGAAATAACTGGTTTTTTGGGCTCAGAATCGGCATAGGTATTCAGTCATTGTTTCTCATTAACTTTCCAGTTGAAATCTTCACTTATTTTCACACAATTACAATAAAACAATGATGTTTACTTCAACTTCTAATGGGTGTACTCAACAGCAGGAATCACAACAACAAAACCACTTTGCACCATACAGACCTACCACCATGTCATGGTTGGCTGATCTGCTGATTGCATGTTCAGGTCAACATTAGCCGTGTTTACACCTATGCAATTTTTCCAGGCCCGGGTTCGAATTTAACCCGGATCCATTGAATTTTCTGTCCACACCTATTATTCGTACCGACACCTGTCGGTGGGCTCAGTAAACGTTTTAGCCCGGCCTTTTTCTGTCCACACCTATGAAATTGCCGGGCTAAAGTGTAATCCGGATAAGACCCGCCGAGCGAAAGCGGGCTAAATTAGTCCGGCAATTTTTAATCCGGATCCGATTTTCATAGGTGTAAACGCAAAAAAGGCGGGTCAGAGCCGGGTCAGGTCCGGCAATTTCCTCAGGTGTAAACACGGCTATTGTATTACCATATAACTGCATCAAGGCGATGATGCAATACATTCACTGACTAGTCAAGCAGGGTAGGCCTTCGACATTATACAGTGTAGTGTATGTGTAAGCTTACGGTGTATTTTTGGTTAATATAAAGCATAATGCAACACGTTCAATTCTGGTGACACTGCTTCTGCACATAACACTCGTAATTATGTTCATTGCATTAGGTAATAGACCCCCAGGAATAGGCCTAATCATATTGCAACACACCATTGGGGCCAATGTCATATTAGCCGTGTTTACACCTATGCAATTTTTCCAAACCCGGGTTCGAATTTAACCCGGATCCATTGAATTTTCTGTCCACACCTATTATTCGTCTTTGTCACCACTGCGAATTTTATTTAAATCAGACCCATACTTTCTGAGATATGCACACTTTGGACATGGGAGCGTTCTTCCTCCAGCCCCTTTGCCCAAAATGCCGTGTTTTTTTAATATTCACTTGTTCGGATGGAAACTGGTATTGTTTTGAAGCCGATGTGTTTCTTGACACACAAAAATTTTCAGAATGCGAAAATTGTCATCTAAAGCAAAGTTACAGTCATCCCCTTCACAAAACTTCATGAATGCATTGATTTCTTCATTCACTCCACCTAGTTCACAGAAACCGATCAGCTCTCCAGTTTCTGATGAATAAACAAGACCTTCCTTGATTTTTATCTCATCGAAAATTATGCTGACATTCTTCTTGAAGGTCTTGATATCTGATCCCATATCCTCCACAATCCGACTGATGACATCGGGATTGAAACCAGACCTTGCGTTTGTGAGGCTTCCCTTACATGGAAGTATACGGTATACGAAAACGCCTGTTAACAAAGGCTTCCCGAGGATTCACGACCGTAAAGCCATTGTTCACCGGCGTTTTCGTATACCGTATACTTCTATGTAAGGGAAGCCTGAAGAGCGTGTAATCACGCAAGGTGTTGCCATGTGGCAATGCAAGGAGGCCAAAATTCCTCACAAACTGGTAGGCTGCAGGTGATCTCGCCCAAAATGCAATGCACCACTTTATCATCAATGGGTGCCATTTCATCGATGACTTGTTTTTCAGTTTGTTGAATTTCTCCGTGCACTATTGTCGGTAGATGTTTCAACTGTTCAAATATTTCACTACTAATGCCACTACACGTTTTCTCGGAACGCTGAATAGAGTCCTAGGGCCGTATTAAAGGGCCGTACTCTAGAAGCTTCCTGAAGTGTAAGGTCGACCTTAATCTTTTGTATTCTACCCTGCAAACAATAGCTAAAGGTCGACCTCACACTTAAGGAATCTTCTAGAATACGGCCCCTAGAATCTTCCTTAAGTGTAAGATCGACCTTTAGCTATTGTTTGTAGGGTAGAATACAAAAGATTAAGGTCGACCTTACACTTAAGGAAGCTTCTAGAATACGGCCCCTAATCTCTATGCGATCACGGATGACCTCCTCAAGATTCTGCACTTTCCTCTTCAACCTAACATTGTCAGTTCTCAAGGCACTCATTTTTCTTTCAATTTCTCACTGAGGAGATCATTTCTGGCATGGCTACTTGTATCTGGCAACATTGTTGAATCATTCTGCTTCAAACGCCAGACCATTTTGTTCAAGTCCGCACGATAAATCCTGCACACACTACAGATCTCCATTCCGTACAAGGACATCACATCCATGATGGAAGACAGTCCCCGTTGCAAAGTCCTCCTGTGCAGTCACCGTTCCATCATTTTTCATGAACACAGCCGGGTCATTTTGATTTCTTGCACGACACAAGGTGGAAAATCCGTTATTTCCAACGCAAACAATAAGCACATTGTCATTCAGTTCGGATATAACTTTGATGCACTGGGAAGCAGATACAGGAGAATCCAACTTACCTCGACGCGAGTCCATGTCATAAAATTTTTCTAACTTCTAATAATACCGTAATATAGAAGGGGTAGCATAATGGTAAATGGAACAGCTTGTATTATACCTAAGCTGTTCCATCTACCATTATGCTACCCCTACTATATATTTTTACGATATTATTTGAACTTACAAAATTTTTATGACCTGGACTCGCGTCGAGGTAAGTTGGATTCTCCCGTAGTTTCTCTGGCAGGTCATCGTCAATTAGCCCGATTGACATCATTTCCTTTAGCAGTTACAGCCCATGAACCATCTGCATGAACTGTGAACATCTTCTGGATTTCAGTTCTTGCGGCATTATTGAAGAAGTACACAATGAGATAGCCAGACTCATGCGTACTACAGGTATAATTAGACCGTGTCGCAAACTGTTCACAAATAGACAGGATGTCATTGACACGGCTGTCCTGACAGATGCCGCATGATTCAGAATGAGGCGGGAAGTCATGCACAGTGATATTCAGCACACACGTTTTTTTCCGATTAGCACTCTTCCTCCATCGAGCCAGTTTTAAGCGACAACATTCGCGAACGTAGGGTGGGTGAATCTCAGGGTCATCTTGTTGTACGCATATATATGTATCTACTGCTTGCTGAATATCGAATGCCGAATTGAATTTGGAGTAGGGGTTTCCTTTCTTCTTCAATGCCCTTTTCTCACCACAGAGACCACGGTGCACAATCAATATTGCCGTACAGCTGCGGGAGAAAGTTCCGGTGACCAACACGTGGCGAAGGTGAGGTTCCAAAGCGCTANTACAAACATAATAATCTCATATAGAGAGCCGTTATCCACTTCTTTAGCGATGTTTCAAAACAATAAAGGCACGAACTTAGCACTGAAAAGTGCAAAGTGGCACTGCATGCTGGACACCGGGCGCCCGAGACTAGACACGGGGGGAGGGGCATCCATTGCTGTTGTAGACTAGTCGTGCTGCGTCGTAATGCAAGAGTCCCATATAAAATGCTTTACGACGAGTGACCAGTCTGCCACGGTTGTCATGGACGCTGACAGTGAACCAATCAGAAAATGTTTCATGTATTCCGTTAGTTACGCTAAACGCCCTCTAGTGGTAAATCGGCGGGGATCTGGCCATTGTAAGCAGTGTCTATGAACGACAGGTATGAGTGAGAAGACACTGCGCAAGGAGTGTACTAGATCACTTGATGTTAACTTCAAGACTTTAGTGAGCAATAAAGTTTATGCAATTTGAATCTACCTACTTTCAACATTTTCGTCATCCATGTCGTTTCAAGAAAACTAGCATGGAAAGTGTAAATTTTGCTCGATTTTCACAAATGAAAGCTCAAAATACAGATCTGAATTTGTTCTTTCCGGGTGTGACGAGTGCGCAGGTAATCTGCGCACATAAACAGTGTATTTTCGGACAGCGCATGTTCAAATACAGGTGTAACGTCGATCCACGGTGGTCGATCAGTGTTCCCCGTATTTCTGTGTTTTTCTTATTGTTTCCTTCCTAACGGATTAAGCGGCAACTAACCCAACAATAACCATTCTAGGCCGCGTCTATTGTTGGGGAACACTGAGCTACAGAAACACTCACCGACGTTACACCTGTACGTGGTACCGCCAGCTCACGCTACATGGCAGTGACAAACCGGGCTGCGTCGGTACCGCTGATCACTTCAAGCGAGCGAGCTTAATTGCTGTGCAAACACTGCGGGCCTTTGTGTTCCATTGTTTGCGGAGGTGTGAAAAAGGGATTATAGAGGGGCAATTACATGTAGCTCGCTGTTTCTCCTATCAGTATAATTCCTCCAAGGCACCAAAAACCTTCAATCTTTTGTTGCAATTTGTTTGGGTTTCGGCCATTTTTCTCGTATTTTGACCCGACTAATAGGAACCGGGTGAAGCCACGAAGCAGATACTCCCATTGCCGCTCTTCTCGTTCACGGCATGAATTTAAAGGATCACGGCATTGCCACCTTTTCTCGACAGCCGGCGCGGCCACCACGCCACTCTCCAACCCGTGGGGACTAACAATGTTGTCGACGAATTGACCCGATTTACTCCGTATATTTTGTGATGCATGTTTGTAGTTCGTTCCCTCTACATCGGCAGTCAAATAACGCATTAGCGATCCAATACCGTGCTCCTTCAACTTTAAGTTATACATGGTGTTATGTTTTAGGGACATATCGATCGATTGTCATTAACAAACTGTGAAAGTGGCCACGAAATGCGAATAACGACAAAGAACCTTTTTGAAATTCAGTGCAGTTAAAAATGAGGTGAATTCACCGTATTATTTGCTTAACTTTCAAAAGTTGAGAGTACTTCTGATGCAGAATATTGCAAACCCGAACCGTTTCTCATGCATCAGTTGTGTTATTATTTGATTTTCGCCGCGCCTGGTGGTTTTTTTCGACCGAAAAGTGCCACCAGGGCTTGAGGGGTTACGATTTCCGAAAAACGCGATCACGCAACACTGTAGTGGAAACCAGCCTGAGGAAACTGCGCGGGAAACAACTGTAGTGGACTGAACCAACCTGATGTCTGGAGAAACTGCCGGGAAACTACAGTAGTGGAAATCAGCCTGAGGCCAGAAGAAACTGCGCGGGGAAGTACTCTAGTGGAAATCAGCCTGAGGCCAGAAGAAACTGCGCGGGAAACTACTGTAGTGGAAATCAGCCTGAGGCCAGAAGAAACTGCGCGGGAAACTACTGTAGTGGAAACCAACCTGACGTCTGAAGAAACTGCACGGAAAACTACTGTAGTGGAAACCAACCTGACGTCTGAAGAAACTGCGCGGGAAACTACTGTTAGTGGAAGCCAATCTGGCGTCTGAAGAAACTGCACGGAAAACTACTGTCGTGGAAACCAACCTGAGGCCTGAAGACACTGCGCAAGAAACCACTGTCGTGGAAACCAGCCTAAAGCCTGAAGAAACTGCGCGGGAAACTACTGTAGTGGAAACCAACCTGACGTCTGAAGAAACTGCACGGAAAAATACGTACTGTAGTGGAAAACCAGCCTGACGTCGCAAGAAACTGCGCAGGAGACCACTGTCGTGGAAACCAGCCTAAAGCCTGAAGAAACTGCACGAGAAACTACTGTTTTGGAAACCAGCGAAGCCTGAGGAAACTGCGCGGGAAAAAACTGTAGTGGAATCCAGCCTGAAGAACTGTACGAAAAACTACTGTAGTGGAAAAGGCCCTGCGGCTTGAGGCATGCTGGCGTGAGCAGGGAAATGGCCAGAAGTTCGAGAAGAAACCGCTCTATATACTGGTGCCCATCTTTGCCTTCCAACTTACGCGGCGCTACTATCCATTCCGTTATGAAGTGAGTGCCGCGGGAGTGCAGCGGGAAAGATTGGAACCAGTCTAAAGCAGGGTTCATTGGCACACGGATCAGGTGTAGTGTAAATGAATGTACCCGTAAACCAGTGCCCGGGTTACAAAAGGTTCTATTGTATCCTGAATATTGGTTTCTCTACTCGTGCGGCTTATTCCGTCAAACACAATAGGGTAGGGCACTGAGTTATGGGGGGCACTGAATTACGTTACACCGGTCCGTATCCGACACGTATCCGGTCCGCAAAAAAAATCGGTCAAATGGTTATAACATTAGTGTGTTCATTGGCGTCCGATTCTTATGCGGAAGACTGGGTTTATAAGGGGCGTCTTTCAAGTAAGCAATACTTCGGAACAACTGCATGCGGTGATCAATGGGCCTAAAGCCCCGACTTAGGAGGGCAAATCCCCGCGAACTAGAATGAAATGGTCCATGCACCATGTGCTCACCCCTTTGGACATAATAGTGTAATGACAGAGAGAGGCATGTACATGTACATGGTCCATGGACCATTTCATTCTAGTTCGCGGGGATTCGTTAAAATCTGGCGAATACACGGTCGACGCCAGTAAACAAATAATTCTGCTTCATCAACAAAACATCAATCGCAAGGTACAGGCTCTCAAAACAATGGCTCATTGTCTATCGCAGCCGTGTCCCACTCACTACATTCGGTAGAGTTATTGACAAAAAGACGACAGATAGCAGACCATATCATTATCTACCGTGGCGGTGTCCCGAGCCAGTTCGGTTTCTCCCGAAGATTAAAGAGAAAAACAATCGGGACAATTGAAAACTGGTCGTCTTTCCGGGGTGGTCGCGTTATAGGGGTGGTCGTCGACCGGGGTTCTACTGTACTGATCACAGACATGAATATCGTGACCAAAAGCCTTGTTTTAATCTTCATCTGGCGTGTTCACGCCGGTAAACTTGTCGGTAAATTCTTCTCGACGGTGGATAATGTAAAAATGGCGGACGCCCGGAAAACTGGAACAGTAAAAAGTCGATCAGTCACGGACTGTGCAAACAGATGCTTTGGAGACAAAGGATGTCTCTCATTCAGTTTCTTAACGGATGGGAATTGCTTGCTGAGTTCCGATCTAGTGATGAACTTTTCTGAGAGTTCGCCGGGAGCTGTGTCTGGAAGGGCTCCGTGGTGTGAACCAGCGGCAGGAGGGAGAATACTCCTCGGTAAAATGGACACCGATTCTAAACAGGACTTAATCTGCGTCAACCCGGTGACACTGAGAGTTAGACTTGCAATCTCTCGGAGAGGATATTTCCATATCACGGAGGAAGAGGAATTCACTTACTGTCCTGCCTCGAAGAACCCCGAATTCCGAGTGGACGATTTGAACGAGGATGGTATCAGTGATGTTGTCTGTGATATGAAAGCTTTGGAGCGGAAATACTTCGTGATGTTTGGCGCCAACCAGAAACAAAAAACGGTTTGGAGTTGGACAGCTGCTTGGTGTACGTATCAAACGCAATATTTTGACGTGGGTAAATTTAAGGGAAGCGGTAACGTACATCAGATATTCTGTTTTAGTTACCCAGGCTCGCGTGTCTGGCAACGAGATATATTTGTCAACAAAGATCCGACTGTACCAGAGACAAGAGAGGTATTAAATTATTGCAACACCGACTCCACTCATGAGACTAAAATCCTAATTCGCCGCCTGAATAATGACCAGTTTGATGACATAATCTGTAACTGGTGGGATAAAACCAGTGGCCAGCAGACCCTTGCTGTCCGCCCTGGGGCGAGTACTGGATATTTTGGAAATCAGATACAACTGCTAACGACAACCAGATCCTGTCCTTTTGGTTCAATTCTGGACACAGGACACTTTAACGACGACAACAACGTCGATATCGTCTGCGTCACTGGAAGCAGAATCAAGATATTTTTTTCGAAGGATGCAAACATGAAGTTTGATGGAGTCGACTGGGAGGGTACCTTCTGGTGTGCAGAGGACGCTAAGGTTCACACCGGAAATTTCTTGGGTAAAGGACGGAGTCAGATTCTATGCCAAGAAAGAGATGGTAGGCTTGATATCCGAGTCGTACCGTACACTGCCTGAATCGTCTTGACGACCGTCCACTTCCAATATCTCAGAGTTTCTTCATGAAATGAGAGTTGTTAGTTTCCCGCGAAGCGGCATCTTCGAATGACGTCACGCAATACAAGAGACCGGAAGGAATTATTGGAGCACATGTTGAACTAACTTTTGGCGTCTCACTTAGGTATCAGCTTGACTTGTCTTAACATTTAGCACTTAAATTTCTTCGTTCTCCCAATGCAGTTGTGACTGGCAACTTTGACAGGTCTCGCAACATTTTAGGGAGCTTTGATTACGTAGGGGTGGAATGAAAGCATTCTGTAGTGGAAATCAACCTGAAGCCTGAAGAAACTGCACGGGAAACTATTGTAGTGGAAACCAGTCTGAAGACTGAAGAAACTGCGCGGGAAACTACTGTAGTGGAAAAGCCCTGCCACTTGAAGCGTGCTGGTGTGGAATCAGTTTTGAGAAACGAGGCAGAAGTTGGAGAAGAATTTGAACCGAAAGGGAAATTGTATTACTGGCATAGTTCAAGGAAAGAGTAACTTGGAAGAACTAACAGTGGTAATTAATGGGCTTAGTTCGACGTCCAAGTTGTAAACAAACCAGTTTGTTTACAAACAGTGGTCGGCAAACTAGTTTTATTCCTTCGTGAAGGTGGCAGCACCAGTAGCGCCCCCGTGATCGTTAGACTGGTGCCCGGTCCAATGCAACTCACTCACGATATTCACGTCAGTACATATCACCGACAATAGGTGGCAGCACCGCAGGCGTCGCGTGGATAGAGAACCAGTGAGTGAATGTTTACAACTTGGACGTCCAGCTCCTTTAATGGAAAAAATTGACGACTACACAATGCCAGTGAACAAATAATTCATCAACACAAAATCGATCTTAAGTTACAAACTTTCAAGACAATGGATCATTGTCTATCTCAGCCGTGTACCAACCAGTTACAATCATCGATAGAAAAGAACAACGGATGCCAGCAAATATCATTATCTACCGCGGCAGTGTCGCCAGCCAGTTCAGTTTCTCCGCGAAGACCAACTTGTCAAATTGACGGCAGGTACAATCGTCGCTAATTTAACAAAGTGACCAATCAACAAATCTTTCATTATGAGTAATCGTGCTTTGAAGTTTTCGACAATTTTCAATCGGCCATGTCGAATTAGCGGAACCAGCGGAAACAACGGAACCAGCGGAACCTGGTCTGCAGCCGAAAGAATGAACACATGACAAGTCCGAACGTCTGACTCGTATTGCTGTTTTTAGAATCTGCTGGACGCTAATACAGAGTCAGATGATGAGTAACCGAAGAACCAGATTTTGCTTCTACGTCATCAGTATGATCAGATCACGGGTTGGTGGTTCCCGTATCACGTGACCTCAAACTATAAAGATGGCGATGTTGTGCATTCGCCGATTCGGCTTTTCGAGTGGAATATTTTTCGTGATTTTGATAACAAATTGCGGTTTTCTTAATGTTTGTCTGGCTAAGAGTGAACAGAGAGTGTGATTGCGAGTGTAGCTGGTTGAAACAGCAAGTAAAGTGCCTGAAAGCAGCGTTGTCAAGTGATACGATTGCCGTGCACTATGTATTCAAAACACGACCTGGAGATGGACGGACGAATCAAAATAGACCCCCCGCGACAGGAGGCAGTGTTCGGACTAACACATGACTCGTTGTTGCTTCGTGTAGCTGTTGACTGAAAGCAACAAGCGACTCGGTGGTGGTAAGCAACACGCGGCTGCAGTCATGATGTGCGGATTGAGACCTAAATGTAGGCCCTAGACATGCTAGGTCTAGGCTACCGGTAGGCCTACATGGCCTAGGCCTACCGTAGACCTAGTTTTTCGGCGCCTAACAATTCGATTTGAACAGTGCAGTTATTATTTAAAAAACAACATTATGTTTTTCCTTCAAGTTCCGCTGGTTCCGTTGTTTCCGCTTGTTCCGCTAATTCGACATGTCGGCTGTGGAAGTGACAAGTTCTTGGAGGTGTATGTGGAGGCAAAGAGGTACATGAAAATTGAATATGCAGTTTTTCAAGAAGAAACGCCCCAAGTCCGGAAATGGGGTTTTGCGTCCGGACTCTGCAGAAGGTGTTTTTACCTCGCTTCTCTTCGTCCACTTAAGGGCTCCGCACACTGGCGACTAAAATGGGGGCGACTACCGATGCGACTACTACGTCGCCTGCCGTAATTACCTTTGCGGTCGATCAATGATGTCATCCACGACATCACTGATCTTCCAAAGAAGCATTTGTCGCAAACAAGTCAACAAAAGCTAAAAAATCTGAAAAATGTTCAGCCGCTTCTGTGGTCGCAAGGCCGGTCGCCTACAAAATCGCTCGAAAAAATCGCTAGTGTGCGGCGCCCTTTAGGCTACAACCCTGGGCCGACCGAATCGAAACACCGATAGCGCTATCAATGCCTATCGGAGGTATAGGCCAAATGCCAATAGGCACTATCCCCGAATAGAAACTCCGGTAGCTATCGGGCTTGACAGGAACACCGAATAGAAATTTTGTTAGGCTATCAATGACGTCACAGATAGGCGCCGGTAAGCTGTTCCACTATAGGCGGTCGGGACCTCCTTTAGCGCGCTGTTAGTGGTGTCCGTTGACCACTTCCAAGCAGTATGTGGCGTGTTCAAGGTGATGTGGCGATGGGCGTCTTTGAGCGTGGGTACAGAATGATAACATTAAGAAACTGCTGCAATCCCTACGTTGAGGAATACCGATGAAGATATTTATCAGCCAATATCGGTTCCCCACACCTATATTTTTTCGCGGAGTGATTGGCCGTCAACGTGGCATTGTGACGGCTAAACAAACTCACGACAAGATATTTTTCGGCCTCCGAATTCAACAGCACGGTTTCGCTCAGGCTTTGGCGCAGACTGGCACAAACTGGGCAGAAAGGGTGAACGTGAGAGCACTAGACCGTACCTTTCGCCGCAGTCCGTGCCCTCAAATTATCCCAGTTGCACAACTTACAAAGGAATCAAAATAGACTTCGTGGCGAGGTATATTAATAGACCAACCTTGGTCCAAGGAAAAGGGCCTACCGTCCATGATACGATCATACCGATAGCCTACCAGTGGCATGGACTACCGGCACGCTAACAGCGTTTGGATTCGGCCATTTACCCAGCGCTGGCACACTATCAGTTGATAGGCGTTGTTAAGGGCACTATCGCCGGCTTCGCTATCGGAGTTTCGATTCGGTCGGCCCGATAGTGCTACCGGCGCATATCGGCAGTTAGCTAAAGCGCATTTTCCCATAACCGCCGATAGGCACCGAAAACACTATCGGCCTTTCTGTGCGGTCGGCCCTGTATTGGCCTGTACACCCTTAGTCAAAAGTAAATGCCCATCTAATTTTCCGGCATATTTCCATGAATATATTTCATAGCCACGTTTTCTTTTCATACACATAATCTGGGGCCAGTAGGACACCTTTTAATACCATAAACCGCTAATTATTAAACAACTGTGTTTTGGAGGAAGTTTGAAATTTGCCCAAAATGCCGTGTTTTTTTTTTAATACTCACTTGTTCGGATGGAAACTGGTATTGTTTTGAAGCCGATGTGTTTTTTGACACACAAAAATTTTCAGAATGCTAAAACTGTCATCTAAAGCAAAGTTACAGATGATTTTGTAAAATGGTTTTCCCAGTTCTTGCCATTCGTTCCAGGCACTCAAGGCACAGAATTTTAGCATTACCCAGTGGTGAATATTCATTAGCCTCTCAACCACAAAACGAGCGATTGACATCAATAATGGCATGACTTTGGTTTAGGCCTGCTGGAGAAATAAACCACAGCATGAATATCTGGCATTGTGCTTGAGGTCACATAGTGTTGTGATGCAATATTGATCAAGTTCCATTGACACGATTGAGGCATTTATGGCCTGAATAGGGCCTAGGCCTATGTCAGTGAACCGAGTTGCACAGAAGGTGATTAAAGCTGACGTGAACGAACAAAAAGCCCCCTTGCGATGAGCAAGAGAATTGCAAACGCCCAACAAACAACTCAAACGAAGACTCAGAACATGATAGACCCCACGAGGACAGGAGGGCGCCACCTTATTTGTCTTCGAGCTGTCGGGGTGTCAACATACTCTGCACGACTGTTAGGAAGGGAATTTGCTATAGAGGCGTCACCTTTCGGAGAACGGCCACAACATGGGGAAAGCCCTCCTAAAAATAGTACGGTGACGTAGCAAAATCGGCGTAGTCGACGCCTACCTCCACACCAAAGCCAATAGAATATTATTGACGACCGGAAGAAATCAATCTGGGCATGCGCAGGAGGCCTCTACTGTAAATTTATCACACTTCAAATGCATTTTTTGAAGTCATCAGATCGAACTTCAGATTACCAATAGGCTCAAATTGTTCTAAACATGTTTATCTATTGCAAGACGTTGACATTATCTTGATTTTGTAATACTCAACTGAGAAAAATGCAACCTTCGGCACTAAAATTCCGGCAGTTTAGCTCGGAAGCATGAGAGTTGGTGCAATTTACTGAATTTACTGAATCTTGGAATAAGATCGCCGAACAATATTAACGTTATCATGGAGAAGGGAATTCCCGCTGCATATAAACATTGTGGTATAGCCGATAGCTGTCACAGGTTTCACCAAATCCTTTCGCCCAAAATACCTATGTTAACTTCTTTGTCTTCAAACCATTGTTTGCCATATTTGGTAGGAACCAAATAGTTTTATTGTACGAAGGTCTCGTCAATACTGTGGTTTCCTTTTGTAGGCCTCGACCATGTCGACGTGCATGGCTTAATGTGTCAGGGAATTCCTATTATATTCCAAATAGGGCACCAACCAATCAAATTTCGTTCCGGACCTTTTCCACTACATGCATTGACTTCTAACAGTCGTGATCCGGAGATGTTGACAGGTCTGTTGCCTGAAGCCAAATAAGGTGGCGCCCTCCTGGCCTCGTGTGGTCTATCATGTTCTGAGCCTTCGTTTGAGGTGTTTGCAGGGCGTTTGCAATTCTCTTGCTCGTCGCATGGGGGCTTTTTGTTCGTTCACGTCAGCTTTAAGTGTCAGTCCACGGATAGACCATGCAAAATCTGCAAAAAGTGCTAAGGTGGGAGGTCGGCAGATCTGGCTAATGAGTCCGATTAATATTCCATCATGGCTGTTATTTTGCTACTGTAGTTTTACTACATGTGTACATATGTAATATTTGTAAAATCCAAAGTTGCGTGAATACAAGCATTCTTACCTGAGCAGCTAAGCTCACTTTCATCCGCAGGGAAGGAGTCAAATACAGATGCTCGTGACGAATTTTTGACAGCTGACGTAGGCCTCCGACTTCCCCATCATCAGTCCGAGTTAAGTTCATATCGCTTTCAACTAAGGACAAGAGCTGAGACCACTTGATCTGTTGTCCATTGTACTGAAATGAAAGGAACAGTGCATGTTGAGATTATTAAATATAATAAAGGATTATCAACCCTCCACCTCCGCAACAATCAATTTCTTCCTCAATTGATATACCTCCAAATTCTTGGTCTTATTGTGCCAGCCAGAATTTTCCCAGTTGTTTCTTGTTGTTTTGATCAAGTGAGGGGGATCACAAATGAAATATATCCAGGAGTCTGGCCGGTAGCGATTCCTAGTTCTGTAGGTGACATCATCCACGCGATGGAGCCGGAAGAATTTTCGATTTGGAGTTGCTCCATCCGAAAGCACGAACATGAAATCGTGCGAGCTCCAAGAGGCCGACACCTTTCCACACCACCCAGAACAGTTGGGAGCTGGTGAATTGGCGAGTGGGATAGTGTCCAAAGACGGAGTGAACATTGCGGAATATGCCACGGACCATAAATAAGGCAATGATGTGGGTTGCAGTCGATGGTTGAGTAGGACCAGATTCATCCCCTTCACAAAACTTCATAAATGCATTGATTTCTTCATTCACTCCACCCATTTCACAGAAACCGATCAGCTCTCCAGTTTCTGATGAATACTAGTAAACAAGACCTTCCTTGATTTTTACCTCATCGAAAATTATGCTGACATTCTTCTTCAAGGTCTTAATCTGATCCCATATCCTCCACAATCCGACTGATGACATCGGGATTGAAACCAGACCTTGCGTTTGTGCGGCTTCCCTTACATAGAAGTATACGGTATACGAAAACGCCTGTTAACAAAGGCTTCCCGAGGATTCACCGGCGTTTTCGTATACCGTATACATGTACTATGTACTTCTATGTGAGGGAAGCCTGAAGAGCGTGTAATCACGCAAGGTGTTGCCATGTGGCAATGCAAGGAGGCCAGAATTCCTCACAAACTGGTAGGCTGCAGGTGACCTCGCCCAAAATGCAATGCACCACTTTATATTATCATCAATGGGTGCCATTTCATCGATGACTTGTTTTTCAGTTTGTTGAATTTCTCCTGCTGCTTCCAAAAAACTGCACGTGCACTACTGTCGGTAGGTTTCAACTGTTCAAATATTTCACTAATGCCACTACATACATCTTTTCTCGGAAAGCTGAATAGAGTCCTTCTCTATGCGATCACGGATGACCTCATCAAGATTCTGCACTTTCCTCTTCAACCTAACATTGTCAGTTCTCAAGGCCCTCATTTTTTCTTTCAATTTCTCACTAGAGAGGAGATCATTTCTGGCATGGCTACTTGTATCTGGCAACATTGTTGAATCATTCTGCTTCAAACGCCAGACCATTTTGTTCAAGTCCGCACGATAAATCCTGCACACACCTCACAGATCTCCATTCCGTACAAGGACATCACATCCATGATGAAAGACAGTCCCCGTTGCAAAGTCCTCCTGTGCAGTCACCGTTCCATCATTTTTCATGAACACAGCCGGACCATTTTGATTTCTTGCACGACACAAAGTGGAAAATCCTTTATTTCCAACACAAACATTAAGCACATTGTCATTCAGTTCGGATATAATTTTGATGCACTGGGAAGCAGAGAGTTTCTCTGGCAGGTCATCGTCAATTTTTGCCCGATTGACATCATTTCCTTTAGCAGTTACAGCCCATGAACCATCTGCATGAACTGTGAACATCTTCTGGGTTTCAGTTCTTGCGGCATTATTGTAGAAGTACACAGTGAGATAGCCAGACTCATGCGTACTACAGTTAAATATTATTAGACCATGTCGCAAACTGTTCGCAAATAGACAGGATGTCATTGACACCGCTGTCCTGACAACATCCTGAGAATCTCAGGTCATTTACGGTCGTACCCTCCCTCAATGCCCTGAGGACATCCACCCCGTTTCGGTGGGGAAGAGGGACATTCCCTCGTGTGTACTCACCAATTGGTAATTCACAAATAGACCATGCAAAGCAGTGGGGAAATGCCACTTGATGTAATGGACAAATATCGCGCCTAGTGCTACAACGTCTGCACATAGATCTGGTGTTACGAGTTACCGGATACCAGGCTCATAGCATTGTATCTCATTCCATAATTTATGCACGCTGTCGAATGACAGCTGCCCCAAACACATGAACTGGATCATACCTTCGTGTTCTGATCCCAAAGGTCCTCGTTATCTAGATAATGTGTGAGAATCATTTTGACGCGAAATTAATTCAGGAACAATCAGAAACTCAGCGAGTTTGTCAGCGAATCGAGAAATTTTCACATCTGCCATTTTGGGATATGACCAAGACGGGATAGAAGCTTCACTGTGATTGGCTGGATTCGGCGGAGTTCAGTACTCCGCTGCTTCCCCAACGAAATGGCATGGATGTCGCCAGGGTCTGAACCAAGCGCGAGTTGGGGAGCCGGTTGTGAAGACCCTGGGTGTGAGGATGTCCTGACAAATGCCACATGATTCAGAATTAGGCGGGAAGTCGTGCACACTGATATTCAGCACACACGTTTTTTTCCGATTAGCACTCTTCTCGAGCCAGTTTTAAGCGACAACATTCGCGAACGTAGGGTGGGTGAATCTCAGGGTCATCTTGTTGTACGCATATATCTACTGCTTGCTGAATATCGAATATGAAATAGAAATCGGGTTTCTAAGGTGAAAGACATTGCTTCCTACCAGAATCGAACCCACGGACCCTCGCATAAGGCATCAATCGCCAGCACTAAGGGGCAGCACGCCTTAAACCACTAGGCCAAATCCCCATCTTCATAAAAAGATGGTTCAATGGCCCATGTTTAAACGAGGCGTCCATCAGTACCCTGCGAGTAGTCCAGACAATCTCCGAACCCAAACAGTTTTATGTTATGCGAGGGGTCACAAATAAAGGAGATATTGCTGAATATCGGATGCCGAATTGAATTTGGAGTAGGGGTTTCCTTTCTTCTTCAATGCCCTTTTCTCACCACAGAGACCACGGTGCACAATCAATATTGCCGTACAGCTGCGGGAGAAAGTTCCGGTGACCAACACGTGGCGAAGGTGAGGTTCCAAAGCGCTATAAATACCATTCCTAAGGGGCAAAATGATAGCCCTAGGTGATAACACCCATATGTACGGCTGCGGGAGAAGTCTAATTCTCCCGCAGCCGTACAGTTCATTTTAAAATTGCCGATTTTCGATGTGTTCTCCTGCGAATTTCTATGAGATATTGCAGCAGCTAGACTTTTTTTAGTGTATTCATTCACCTAGAGTTATCATTTTGCCCTCAGCAATGGTATTTATAGTTATTTGGCATCTCAGCTTTGCCAAGCGTATGTGACCGGAACTTTCTCCCGCAGCTGTACGGCAATATTGATTGTGCACCGTGGAGACGGCAGAAATGCTTCAACTCCTCGGAATGGGGAGAACCTGAAAAACAGAAATATGGAGTTGTGGTAAATCTATCTAGACTAAGAAAATTGTAAAAAGGCTATCTGCTAAAAAGGCGTGAAAGCCGCGATGACTATTCATCTTGTCCTCAAAGGTCTTGCCGTCAATTTCAAATCTTGGGCCTAGGCGTACATGAACATGATGAAACAGGCTACATCTTGGAGAAAAGCACCTTCATACCCCACACAAAATGCATGCATCATGCCCAGATTTCATCAAAATATGGAGTGGGTCTGCCCTCTGGGGATATGTCATGAGTTGGTGGGCTGGCCTGCCCTGGCCTAGGCCTAATTTTCATTTTTTTAGTCATAGTATGTATGGATAGGCCTAATAGCAATAAGCCTAACAGCATGAGTTCCTCTCGCAGCATGAGTTCCTGGTCGCAGCCATGACACCGCCGAGGCAGAACAGGCCGATTTTCAAACATCGATCAACTGCGTCGACGCCCCACTGCTCCATATCACGAGAAGAGCCAAGTTTCATCTAGATCACTACACTCCTCGCGCAGTGTCTTCTCACTCATACCTGTCGTTCATAGACACTGCTTACAATAGCCAGATTCCCGCCGATTTACCGCATGATNAAATGATAGCCCTAGGTGATAACACCAATGTACGGCTGCGGGAATGAACTGCACGGCTGCGGGAGAAGTCTAATTCTCCCGCAGCCGTACAGTTCATTTTAAAATTGCCGATTTTCGATGTGTTCTCCTGCGAATTTCTATGAGATATTGCAGCAGCTAGACTTTTTTAGTGTATTCATTCACCTAGAGTTATCATTTTGCCCTCAGCAATGGTATTTATAGTTATTTGGCATCTCAGCTTTGCCAAGCGTATGTGACCGGAACTTTCTCCCGCAGCTGTACGGCAATATTGATTGTGCACCGTGGAGACGGCAGAAATGCTTCAACTCCTCGGAATGGGGAGAACCTGAAAAACAGAAATATGGAGTTGTGGTAAATCTATCTAGACTAAGAAAATTGTAAAAAGGCTATCTGCTAAAAAGGCGTGAAAGCCGCGATGACTATTCATCTTGTCCTCAAAGGTCTTGCCGTCAATTTCAAATCTTGGGCCTAGGCGTACATGTACATGAACATGATGAAACAGGCTACATCTTGGAGAAAAGCACCTTCATATCCCACACAAAATGCATGCATCATACCCAGATTTCATCAAAATATGGAGTGGGTCTGCCCTCTGGGGACATGTCATGGGTTGATAGGCTGGCCTGCCCTGGCCTAGGCCTAATTTTCATTTTTTAGTCATAGCATGTATGGATAGGCCTAATAGCAATAAGCCTAACAGCATGAGTTCCTCTCGCAGCATGAGTTCCTGGTCGCAGCCATGACACCGCCGAGGCAGAACAGGCCGATTTTCAAACATCTATCAAGTGCGTCGACGCCATTCGACGCCCCACTGCTCCATATCACGAGAAAGAGCCAAGTTTCATCTTTTAAGATCACTTTATGTCAACTTCAGGACTTAGTGAGCAATAAAGTTTATGCAATTTGAATCTATCTACTTTCAACATTTTCGTCATCCATGTCGTTTCAAGAAAACTAGCTCACGCTAGATGGCAGTGACAAACCGACCGAGCGAGCGAGCTTAATTGCTCTGCAAACACTGCGGGCCTTTGTGTTCCATTGTTTGGGGAGGTGCGAAAAAGGGATTATGGAGGGGCAATTAGCTCGCTGTTTCTCCTATCAGTATAATTCCTCCAAGGCACCAAAAACCATCAATCTTTTGTTGCAATTTGTTTGGGTTTCGGCCATTTTTCTCGTATTTTGACCCGACTAATAGGAACCGGGTGAAGCCACGAAGCAGGTACTCCCGTTGCCGCTCTTCTCGTTCACGGCATGAATTTAAAGGATCACGGCATTGCCACCTTTTCTCGACAGCCGGCGCCACCACGCCACTCTCCAACCCAGGGGGGACTAACAATGTTGTCGACGAATTGACCCGATTTACTCCGTATATTTTGTGATGCATGTTTGTAGTTCGTTCCCTCTGCATCGGCAGTCAAATAACGCATTAGCGATCCAATACCGTGCTCCTTCAACTTTAAGTTATACATGGTGTCATGTTTTAGGGACATATCGATCGATTGTCATTAACAAACTGTGAAAGTGGCCACGAAATGCGAATAACGACAAAGAACCTTTTTGAAATTCAGTGCAGTTAAAAATGAGGTGAATTCACCGTATTATTTGCTTAAATTTCAAAAGTTGAGAGTACTTCTGATGCAGAATATTGCAAACCCGAACCGTTTCTCATGCATCAGTTGTGTTATTATTTGATTTTCGCCGCGCCTGGTGGTTTTTTTCGACCGAAAAGTGCCACCAGGGCTTGAGGGGTTACGATTTCCGAAAAACGCGATCACGCAACACTGTAGTGGAAACCAGCCTGAGGAAACTGCGCGGGAAACAACTGTAGTGGACTGAACCAACCTGATGTCTGGAGAAACTGCCGGGAAACTACAGTAGTGGAAATCAGCCTGAGGCCAGAAGAAACTGCGCGGGGAAGTACTCTAGTGGAAATCAGCCTGAGGCCAGAAGAAACTGCGCGGGAAACTACTGTAGTGGAAATCAGCCTGAGGCCAGAAGAAACTGCGCGGGAAACTACTGTAGTGGAAACCAACCTGACGTCTGAAGAAACTGCACGGAAAACTACTGTAGTGGAAACCAACCTGACGTCTGAAGAAACTGCGCGGGAAACTACTGTTAGTGGAAGCCAATCTGGCGTCTGAAGAAACTGCACGGAAAACTACTGTCGTGGAAACCAACCTGAGGCCTGAAGAAACTGCGCAAGAAACCACTGTCGTGGAAACCAGCCTAGAGCCTGAAGAAACTGCGCGGGAAACTACTGTAGTGGAAACCAACCTGACGTCTGAAGAAACTGCACGGAAAAATACTGTAGTGGAAACCAGCCTGACGTCTCAAGAAACTGCGCAAGAAACCACTGTCGTGGGAACCAGCCTAAAGCCTGAAGAAACTGCACGGGAAACTACTGTTTTGGAAACCAGCGAAGCCTGGGGAAACTGCGCGGGAAAAAAACTGTAGTGGAATCCAGCCTGAAGAACTGTACGAGAAACTACGGTAGTGGAAAAGGCCCTGCGGCTTGAGGCATGCTGGCGTGAACAGGGAAAAGGGCCAGAAGTTCGAGAAGTAACCGCTCTATACTGGTGCCCATCTTTGCCTTCCAACTTACGCGGCGCTACTATCCATTCCGCTATGGAGCGAGCGCCGCGGGAGTGCAGCGGGTAAGATTGGAACCAGTCTAAAGCAGGGTTCATTGGCACACGGATTCGGTCCGTATCCGACACGTATCCGGTCCGCAAAAAAATCGGTCAAATGGTTATAACATTAGTGTGTTCATTGGCGTCCGATTCTTATGCGGAAGGGAGACTGGGTTTATAAGGAGCGTCCTTCAAGTGAGCAATACTTCGGAACAACTGCATGCGGTGATCAATGGGCCTAAAGCCCCGACTTAGGAGGGCGAATCTCCGCGAACTAGAATGAAATGGTCCATGGACCATGTGCTCACCCCTTTGGACATAATAGTGTAATGACAGAGAGAGGCATGTACATGGTCCATGGACCATTTCATTCTAGTTCGCGGGGATTCGTTAAAAACTGGCGAATACACGGTCGACGCCAGTAAACAAATAATTCTGCTTCATAAACAAAACATCAATCGCAAGGTACAGGCTCTCAAAACAATGGCTCATTGTCTATCGCAGCCGTGTCCCACTCACTACATTCGGTAGAGTTATTGAAAAAAAGACGACAGATAGCAGACCGTATCATTATCTACCGTGGCGGTGTCCCGAGCCAGTTCGGTTTCTCCGGAAGACCGACTTGTCAAATTGACGGCGGATACATGTGCCTCACGTCTGGTAAATTCGTCGACGACAATCTGTTTCCAAGTAATTACTGATCACAGACATGAATATCGTGACCAAAAGCCTTGTTCTAATCTTCATCTGGCGTGTTCACGCCGGTCAACTTGTCGGTAAATTCTTCTCGACGGTGGATAATGTAAAAATGGCGGACACCCGGAAAACTGGAACAGTAAAAAGTCGATCAGTCACGGACTGTGCAAACAGATGCTTTGGAGACAAAGGATGTCGCTCATTCAGTTTCTTAACGGATGGGAATTGCTTGTTGAGTTCCGATCTAGTGATGAACTTTTCTGAGAGTTCGCCAGGAGCTGTGTCTGGAAGGGCTCCGTGGTGTGAACCAGCGGCAGGAGGGAGAATACTCCTCGGTAAAATGGACACTGATTCTAAACAGGACTTAATCTGCGTCAACCCGGTGACACTGAAAATTAGATGTGCAATCTCTCGGGGAGGATATTTCCATATCACGGAGGAAGAGGAATTCACTTACTGTCCTGCCTCGAAGAACCCCGAATTCCGAGTGGACGATTTGAACGGGGATGGCATCAGTGATGTTGTCTGTGAAATGAAAGCTTTGGAGCGGAAATACTTCGTGATGTTTGGCGCCAACCAGAAACAAAAACAGGTTTGGAGTTGGACAGCTGGTTGGTGTAGGTCTCAAACACAATATTTTGACGTGGGTAAATTTAAGGGAAGCGGTAACGTACATCAGGTGTTCTGTTTTGGTTACCCAGACTCGCGTGTCTGGCAACGAGATATATTTGTCAACAAAGATCCGACTGCACCAGAGACAACAGAGGTATTAAATTATTGCATCACCGACTCCACTCATGAGACTAAAATACTAATTCGCCGCCTGAATAATGACCAGTTTGATGACATAATATGTAACTTGTGGGTGGCCAGCAGACCCTTGCTGTCCGCCCTGGGGCGAGTACTGGATATTTTGGAAATACGACACAACTGCTAACTACAACCAGATCCTGTCCTTTTGGTTCGATTCTGGACACAGGACATTTTAACGACGACAACAACGTCGATATAGTCTGCGTCACTGGAAGCAGAATCAAGATATTTTTTTCCAAGGATGCAAACATTAGAGACAAGAGAGGTATTAAATTATTGCAACACCGACTCCACTCATGAGACTAAAATCCTAATTCGCCGCCTGAATAATGACCAGTTTGATGACATAATCTGTAACTGGTGGGATAAAACCAGTGGCCAGCAGACCCTTGCTGTCCGCCCTGGGGCGAGTACTGGATATTTTGGAAATCAGATACAACTGCTAACGACAACCAGATCCTGTCCTTTTGGTTCAATTCTGGACACAGGACACTTTAACGACGACAACAACGTCGATATCGTCTGCGTCACTGGAAGCAGAATCAAGATATTTTTTTCGAAGGATGCAAACATGAAGTTTGATGGAGTCGACTGGGAGGGTACCTTCTGGTGTGCAGAGGACGCTAAGGTTCACACCGGAAATTTCTTGGGTAAAGGACGGAGTCAGATTCTATGCCAAGAAAGAGATGGTAGGCTTGATATCCGAGTCGTACCGTACACTGCCTGAATCGTCTTGACGACCGTCCACTTCCAATATCTCAGAGTTTCTTCATGAAATGAGAGTTGTTAGTTTCCCGCGAAGCGGCATCTTCGAATGACGTCACGCAATACAAGAGACCGGAAGGAATTATTGGAGCACATGTTGAACTAACTTTTGGCGTCTCACTTAGGTATCAGCTTGACTTGTCTTAACATTTAGCACTTAAATTTCTTCGTTCTCCCAATGCAGTTGTGACTGGCAACTTTGACAGGTCTCGCAACATTTTAGGGAGCTTTGATTACGTAGGGGTGGAATGAAAGCATTCTGTAGTGGAAATCAACCTGAAGCCTGAAGAAACTGCACGGGAAACTATTGTAGTGGAAACCAGTCTGAAGACTGAAGAAACTGCGCGGGAAACTACTGTAGTGGAAAAGCCCTGCCACTTGAAGCGTGCTGGTGTGGAATCAGTTTTGAGAAACGAGGCAGAAGTTGGAGAAGAATTTGAACCGAAAGGGAAATTGTATTACTGGCATAGTTCAAGGAAAGAGTAACTTGGAAGAACTAACAGTGGTAATTAATAGGCTTAAAGGAGTTCGACGTCCAAGTTGTAAACAAACCAGTTTGTTTACAAACAGTGGTCGGCAAACTAGTTTTATTCCTTCGTGAAGGTGGCAGCACCAGTAGCGCCCCCGTGATCGTTAGACTGGTGCCCGGTCCAATGCAACTCACTCACGATATTCACGTCAGTACATATCACCGACAATAGGTGGCAGCACCGCAGGCGTCGCGTGGATAGAGAACCAGTGAGTGAATGTTTACAACTTGGACGTCCAGCTCCTTTAATGGAAAAAATTGACGAGTACACAATGCCAGTGAACAAATAATTCATCAACACAAAATCGATCTTAAGTTACAAACTTTCAAGACAATGGATCATTGTCTATCTCAGCCGTGTACCAACCAGTTACAATCATCGATAGAAAAGAACAACGGATGCCAGCAAATATCATTATCTACCGCGGCAGTGTCGCCAGCCAGTTCAGTTTCTCCGCGAAGACCAGCTTGTCAAATTGACGGCAGGTACAATCGTCGCTAATTTAACAAAGTGACCAATCAACAAATCTTTCATTATGAGTAATCGTGCTTTGAAGTTTTCGACAATTTTCAATCGGCCATGTCGAATTAGCGGAACCAGCGGAAACAACGGAACCAGCGGAACCTGGTCTGCAGCCGAAAGAATGAACACATGACAAGTCCGAACGTCTGACTCGTATTGCTGTTTTTAGAATCTGCTGGACGCTAATACAGAGTCAGATGATNCGCTGGTTCCGTTGTTTCCGCTTGTTCCGCTAATTCGACATGTCGGCTGTGGAAGTGACAAGTTCTTGGAGGTGTATGTGGAGGCAAAGAGGTGTAGAATGGACATGCAAGTGATCCAAAAGGATGAAATTTGATACCCTGGCTGTTATTCAGGTCGGAGCATATTGGTCACTTTGTGAAAATACATAAATTAATGTTATTTCCATTTGCACATTGGTGACTTACAAGCATGGTGGGGAGAATATTGAGACCCTCTGTTTTATGGCTTAAATCAAAGTTTTGCTTTATTTAAGGGCGTGTGCTTAAATACGGTTCATCTAAATCACCCCCATCGATATTAGAGGTTTAGGACGTGATTGATCAGCGATTGGTCACTTTGTGAAATCAGGCTACAGTTTTTGATGCAGATTGGCCAAGATACCCTACTTCTCCAGAGAAAACTAAGCCAGATACACGAACGCCGTAAAGACAGAATGGGTGTGCTCTTCGTGCGGGTATCACGCTGGCGGCTTGGTTTGGATTTCGAGAAAAAAATTCAGAATGGTCACTTCGTGACATGTGCCTCACGTCTGGTAAATTCGTCGACGACTGTCTGTTTCTAAGTTATTGCTGATCACAGACATGAATATCGTGACCAAGAGCCTTGTTTTATTCTTCATCTGGCGTGTTCACACTGGTCAACTTGTCGATAAATTCTTCTCGACGGTGCATGACGTGAAAATGGCGGACGCCCGGAAAACTGGAGCAGTAAAAAGCCGATCAGTCACGGAGTGTGCAAGCAGATGCCTTGAGGTGAAGGGTAGTCTCGCACCGCCAGACTCTCATCTCGCTCCGCTTCCTACGCTTGGATGAGAGTCTGGCCCCAGACGCATTCATTCTGGTTATGCTAACGGTTCCACTGGTGGCGCTCACACACAGCAGTTGATTCAAACGCGCCGTAAGTAGGCCTATTTCTCAGTGTACCGCAATAAAAAACTGAAACAATGTCTCAAATTATTGTTATCGAGCTTTATGACACATATTCTTCACATTTTAATAATTGGTTCACGTAGTGACCATTATTTTCATACCGGTTTTGCCCGATTCACTCTTCGATAGCGCGGTTATTCACATTATCATAACCAGGGCTTCGCACTAACGCAGGAAACTTTCACAGTGAGGCTGAAGATTGAAAGCCAATAAAATCGGATAACCTTCGATAGAGATGAACTTTTAGTGAATAACCTTAAGTTAATAAGTTAAAAGTAGATATCCATTTGCTGCTTCGGATTTCTTCTGGAGCCATAATATTCGTTAGTTGACCAAAAAATTGCGTTTAATGCCCAGTGTATTCGCGATATCCAATACATGGCAGAATAACACAGGCAGGACGAGCCTATTATTGGAAGGCGTAGGGGTTTCAGGATTGTTAGATATAAGTCAACATCGCAAACGTAAAATGCGTAAAATGATACATTTTGTGGGAGAAAGGTTACAATAAACTAGCCGATTTTTGAGATGAGGTATGAATTATTAAATGTAGATAACTCTTATGAAACGCCTAATAATTAGAAATCAACCCGCCTTGCCTGCCTCCCCTGTGAATAATGTGTCGATCATCACCACGTGGGTGAACAAAGCAGGCTACCGGTCGTCGAGTGCAGGTAATCGCCTCCTGGATACAGCACTGCCTGGATTCTACGCGTAGTGCCATAACTTCCCTGGTGGCAAAGCAATGAACTATCCTTAGGACCATGTCGGGTATTAGAAGTTCAGAATTTCTAAAATGGCGCCCCATGTGACTCAATTGCGATATTTTTTCGATAATTTCACTACGTGAACCTTAACGCCACCAGGGTTGTTTCCTGTATTTTTATCATCGTTCCTTCGACATAAAGAAGGAGCTGAATCGATGCTCTGACTTAACGATAGCTCGGTATGAATTTACATCCGGGTATGCGCGCCCAGAATCGGGGTGCGGGTAGTACCCGGATGTGATTACAAAAATACTTCGTCTGGGGCTGGTCCTTCCTGGGTGAGCAGTACTGCCACCTGGAGGGAACAGCTGGAGCTGGTCTAGGTGAAGGGATACCTACATGTAACAGATCAGCACAGACTATCGGCGGTCTCAGAACTAAATCTGTTGTGCAGCAGCCCATAAACAATATTGCTCGACTCGGTGGAATTTCCCACTTTTCCTGCGACTTTCGGTTTTGTTTTGCACTTAATTGCTTGATGATTTTTATGAAGTATTCGTTTTACCTGATAGTAAACTTAGTCCTCTAGCTGCCTAACAGACAGATTTTTCTGATATCCGGGTGGAATCTTTACATATTCCAGAATATGTGAATCAGGGCATTTTTAGACCTTAAAATTACCATAAAATGGGTAGGCTAACTGTGCAGGGCCTACTACATGTTTTGAGAAAGCTCTATGTAGGCACCTGAAGACTGCTCGGGCCGTATTCAAAAATGGTGTTTAAGATAGACGCGCGTAACTTCGTCAAATGCGTGGTGGAAGTGTGTGCATTTAGTGAAGTTACACGCCTCTAAAAGCCTGAACCCACTCTCGCGTTTTCACGCCGCGATTTCGCGCTGGCCTGTGATTTCCACAGGCAAAAGGCAATAACAAAAGATTTCTACATTTAAAAGTAGCATCAAATTTCTATGGCCTGTGAAGTCGCCGCGTTTTGTCGCTCTCCGTCACAAAAATCGCGTCAGTGGGTACAGGCCTTTAGGCTAAGAATCCATTCACGCGATTTTCTTGCCGCAGACGCTCGAAAGCATTGTTTGTTTCCGCCGCGTCGGTCGAGGACAAAGGATGCGACATCGCGCGGCACAAAAATCGCGTGGATGGATTCTTAGCCTAAGTCTTAATCGCGCGATGATCACCCTTTTTGAATACGGCCCCTCGTCTTTATGTAACGGTCTTTATGTAAGGGTAGGGGGCCTATAATCTGTAACACCACAATCGGTACCCACATGTCAGAATTTCGCCCCGAAGATAAAACTTTAGGGTCTAATAAACATTTAATTAATTACATTACTCCTAACCCAAAATAACGTTTTTATATCCGAATGTACGGAGCAGGGTTTATAAGTAATAAATGATTTCATAGACCACTTATTTCAAAGAAAAGATATGGATTTTTCAATTTTATGCGCGCATTATTTTGTGCTTAGGTATCCCTTGAAGACAAAGGATGTCTCTCATTCAGTTTCTTAATGGATGGGAATTGCTTGTTGAGTTCGGATCTAGTGATGAACTTTTCTGAGAGTTCGCCGGGAGCTGTGTCTGGAAGGGCTCCGTGGTGTGAACCAGAGGCAGGAGGGAGAATACTCCTCGGTAAAATGGACACCGATACTAAACAGGACTTAATCTGCGTCAACCCGGTGACACAGAGAGTTAGACTTGCAGTCTCTCGGGGAGGATATTTCCATATCACGGAGGAAGAGGGATTCACTTACTGTCCTGCCTCGAAGAACCCCGAATTCCGAGTGGACGATTTCAACGGGGATGGTATCAGTGATGTTGTCTGTAATTTGAAATCTGTGGCGCGAAAATACTTCGTGATGTTCGGCGCCGATCAGAAACAGGCTAAGTTTTGGATTTGGTCAAGTGATTGGTGTACTAACGTGTCTCAAACAGTATATTTTGACGTGGGTAAATTTAAGGGAAGTGGTAACGTACATGTACATCAGGTGTTCTGTTTTGGTTACACAGAGTCGCGAGTTTGGCAACGAGATATAATTGTCAACAAAGATCCGCCGTTACCAGACAAACATGAGTTATTGAATTATTGCAACACCGACTCCACTCATGAGACTAAAATACTAATTCGCCGCCTGAATAATGACCAGTTTGATGACATAATCTGTAACTGGTGGGATAAAACCAGTGGCCAGCAGACCCTTGCTGTCCGCCCTGGGGCGAGTACGGGATATTTTGGAAATCCGATACAACTGCTAACAACAACCAGATCCTGTCCTTTTGGTTCGATTCTTGACACAGGACATTTTAACGACGACAACAACGTCGATATAGTCTGCGTCACTGGAAGCAGAATCAAGATATTTTTTTCCAAGGATGCAAACATGAAGTTTGAAGGAGTCGACTGGGAGGGTACCTTCTGGTGTGCAGACGACGCTAAGGTTCACACCGGAGATTTCTTGGGTAAAGGACGGAGTCAGATTCTATGCCAAGAAAGAGATGGTAGGCTTGATATCAGAGTCGTACCGTACACTGCCTGAATCGTCTTGACGACCGTCCACTTCCAATATCTCAGAGTTTCTTCATGAAATGAGAGCTCTTGTTAGTTTCCCGCGAAGCGGCATCTTCGAATGACGTCACGCAATACAATTACAAGAGACCGGAAGGAATTATTGGAGCACATGTTGAACTAACTTTTGGCGTCTCACATAGGTATCAGCTTGACTTGTCTTAACATTTAGCACTTAAATTTCTTCGTTCTCCCAATGCAGTTGTGACTGGCAACTTTGACAGGTCTCACAACATTTTAGGGAGCTTTGATTACGTAGGGGTGGAATGAAAGCATTCTGTAGTGGAAATCAACCTGAAGCCAGAAGAAACTGCACGGGAAACTACTGTAGTGGAAACCAGTCTGAAGACTGAAGAAACTGCGCGGGAAACTACTGTAGTGGAAATCAGGCTAAGGTCTGAAGAAACTGCACGGGAAACTATTGTAGTGGAAGCCAGTCTGAAGACTGAAGAAACTGCGCGGGAAACTATTTTAGTGGAAATCAGTCTTCAGACTGAAGAAACTGCGCGGGAAACCACTGTAGTGGAAACGCCCCTGCCACTTGAAGCATGCTGGCGTGGAACCACTTTTGAGAAACGAGGCAGAAGTTGGAGAAGAAACCGATAGGAAAATTGTACTGCTAGCATAGTTCAAGGAAAGAGCAACTTGGAAGAACTAACAGTGGTAATTAATGGGCTTAAAGGTGCTCTGGTTCGAATTGTAAACATTACGGTTTGTTTATTTACATGGTTGATTATAATAGTTATTTTTCCTCGGACAGGTGGCAGCACCGTGTATACCAAAACATTAATGTTATCTATTTTTATATCTATCTTGATAAATATTCTTGTAACTGAAATATATTTATGATTTTACGCTCAAAAACAAACAAAAAGTTGTGAAAGGCGCGATTTCATTCGATTTTATCTGATTTGTTGGTACCAGAAGTTGACAATAGGTGGCACACCGTAATTCGAACTAGAGCACCTTTAATGGAAAAAATTGACGAGTACACAATGCCAGTGAACAAATAATCCATCAACACAAAATCGATCTTAAGTTACGAACTTTCAAAACAATGGCTCATTGTCTATCTCAGCCGTGTACCAACCAGTTACATTCATCGATAGAAAAGAATGACGGATGCCAGCAAATATCATTATCTACCGCGGCAGTGTCGCCAGCCAGTTCTCCGCGAAGACCAACTTGTCAAATTGACGGCAGGTACAATCGTACAACGGCAGGTACAATTTAACAAAGTGATCAATCAACAAATCTTTCATTATGAGTAATCGTGCTTTGTTTTCGACAATTTTCAATCGGCTGTGGAAGTGACAAATGGATACAACACTCTAAAAAATTTCTCGTCGTACTGACAAGCTGGAACTCGTTCTCAGCCATGCTTAAATTGGCTATCTTGTCAACTTGTCATCCTCGTTTAAAGACATCTTATTATTGAAACAAATACATCTTATCATTCAGGCTAAACAAAAATTAAAAATTATGCGCCAAAAGACTGTTATACGTTAGTTACAAGTACTAGCAACAGGTACATATGACAGAAAAACCCTACCTAATTTCAGAGCCTACGACGGGATTCGAACCTACGACCTATGAAACATACAAACTACTAGACATAACCCCTAAACCCACGCGGCTAATGAGGCAACGATGGTGACAGCATTCTTAAGGCCTGAACCCACTGACGCGTTTTGCCGCCATGCAAAAAACGCCGCGATTTCCCGCGATGGCAAGCCGCAGCGGCACAGATTAGGTAAGCTGTTCTCACTGGGGCGTATAATCGCGGGAATTTTAAGAAGAATATGGACTTTCCCATTCAAGAACCGCAGCGATTAAACGCTTCGATTGCTATTTTTGCAATCTGATTTCGGCCGCGCGCGGGGCCCGCCGCGGAACAATTGGGGTATATTACAGCATCGCCCAGGTGGGAACAGATCTATGGAAATCAATAGAAAGCATTCTCGGCGTTTATCACAGCGTTTTCCCGCAACGGCGAACGCTGCGGCAAAACGCGTCAGTGGGTTCAGGCCTTTAAGGCCCGAACCCACTGACGCGTTTTCCCGCCGCGGTTTCATCACCGCGCGACAAATTCTTTGTTATATTCTCGGTCCGCTGCCTTTTAACAAAGCATTTTCTGCCGCTGCGCGAAAACGCGTCAGTGGGTTCAGGCCTTTAGAGTTTGAAATTGAGCGATGAATGTGAGGGAAGCGCATGCGCAATAATAGGGAGGTTGAGATCAGCGACTTATCATGGATCCTTATACGTATAATCAAGAATATATAAGTACCAAGTACTTATATATTCTTGGTATAATAAAGTATCCAAAGCGGTGTGCCATCAAATGTGTGCAGTGTCGGTATTCAGATTGGGAAGACGAAATAGTTCGTACCGACACATTTACACACATCCGACGGCGCCTGTTCCTGACATGGGTGGGGCGGGTGGGTTTCTTGAACAAGCCAGAAGTTCCTGTACGTAAGTGTCCGGTTTATCGCACCTGCCCCCTGAATTCGTCCGAATCTATTGTCGGCTGGCGCCCTTATATCTGGATACATGACATACTATGACCATAGCATCCTTCCTCGCTCGCCGGCTCACCTCACCAAATCGGGGCTTCCAAAACCAACTGAATAATTCTGAACCTCACGTGACCATTGACGTCACACCACTTTGGATTATAAAGTATCCAAAGTGGTGTGCCATCAAATGTGTGCACTGTCGGTATTCAGATTGGGAAGACGAAATAGTTCTTCCCCGACACACTTGGTCTGTTGGCCGTTCCGGTTCCATC